>CAOJCR014353044.1:0-16160 GCA_948330485.1 Euphorbia neoarborescens | reverse complement strand
TTATAAGTGCTCTGCCAGATGATCTTTGTTAGGAGTTTCAGAGACCGGAGATAGAGGTGGTACCTAGAGGCAGTGTTCGAGCTCGATTAAGCGCCTTAAGTATCGAGCCGATTTTGTTTTCTAATTTGAGAATTAAATAGAGGGATGATCCAGTTCTTAAGAAGATTCAGGCTGCGAAGGCTGAGGGGCGTGCAACAGATTTTGAGCTTTTGGACAACGACAGCTTGAAGTTTAAGGGACGCTGGTGTGCACCCGATGATTCTGACCTTAAGAATTAGATCTTGAGTGAGGCCCACAACACACCTTACTCAGTCCATCCTGGTGGCACTAAGCTGTACAAGGATCTCAAGTGTCATTTTTGGTGTCCGAATATTAAGAAGGAAGTTCCCAAGTTTGTAGCTAAGTGCCTGATGTGTCAGAAGGTCAAGATTGAGCATCAGAGGCCTGGTGGTTTACTTCATCCTCTTTCGATTCCAACTTAGAATTTCGACTACATCTCTATGGACTTTGTGACGGGTTTACCTAGGACTGTTGGGGGTTTGGATACAGTCTGGGTTATTGTGGACCATTTGACCAAGGTGGCGAGGTTTATTCCGATGAAGAAGACCTGTTCTATGGAGCAGATGGCTGAGCCATATACTAGTGATATAGTCAGACTGCATGGCATTCCTAAGGAAATCATCTCTAATCAAGACCTGCGGTTCCTGTCTCATTTTTGGACTGCCCTGCAGCAAGCTTTTGGTACGAGATTGTAGCTTAGCACTGCTTTCCATACCACTATAGATGGGCAGACTGAGAGGATGATACAGACCTTGAAGATATGCTCCGGGCATGTGCACTAGATTTTCAGAAGTCGTGGGTTAAGTCTTTGAGCCTGATCGAGTTCTCTTACAACAACAGTTATTAGGCCAGTATCCAGATAGCTCCGTATGAGGCAATTTATGGAAGGAAGTGTCGTAGTCCAACTTGTTGGAGCGACATTAGCGTACGAATCATAAGTCTTTGAGCATAATTTACTTTGATGTTTGATGATATTATTTAGGAATCCCATAAATAATATCATCAAACATCAAAGTAAATTTTCCCTGTTCAATATCAAAATGAAATCCTACTAAATCAAATTTTGAAACTGAAATTATATTCCTACGAATAGCTGTTACATAATAGCAGTCTTTGAGATGAAGAACCAATCCACTAGGCATATCCAAAGTGTAGTCGCCAACCTCAAAGGCATGGACTCTTGCCCTTTCTTGACTCGAAGATCCACTTTGCCATTGTCTATACTCTTTCTATTTCTTAGTCCCTGCACATTACAAAAAATGTGAGAACCACATCCTGTGTCAACGACCTAGGATGTAGAAACAACAAGTTTAATCTAAATAACAAAAGTACCTGAAGCACTCCCTTGACCCTTGTTTTACTCTACCTTGAACTTCGGACAAGGATTCTTTGAGTGCCCCTTCTTCCCGCATCCATGACAAATGTCCAACGGTGAAACCTGGGTTTTACGGTGAACCTCCTGCTTGGTCTTGGCCTTGGATTTACGTTCCTTGGCTTTAGCCTTGGCTTCCCCTTGCCCTTGCCAAAAGGGTGGTCACCCTTATTTACCAGAAGCACTTCTGGTGTCTTCTTGATCTATTGCTTTGCCAATTTCAATTTACCTTGAGGCTCCGAAATAGTCTTCTCCATCCCTTGTATATTATAGTTAAGAATGAATTGATCAAAAAACTCCGGAAGTGACCTAAGTATGATATCAACCTCCAATTCTTATGCAAATAATGTGCCAAGTCGAGCTAGTGTGTCTACGTAGCCGTTCATCTTGAGTACATGAGTACTCACAGATGACCCAGTAGCCATCTTGCAAGAACATAGTGTCTTCACTATCAAGTAGCTTTCTTACCCTGCTTGATCTTGATACATCTTCTTAAGTGTATCCATTATCACATAGGCATGCTCCTCCATAAACTGTTTTTGCAGCTCTGAGGTCATAGCACCTAAATTATGCATGTAACATCACAATCATCACACACATAATAATCATAGTATTCTAGCTGTACAGATGTCACTCCGTGACCAGATAGGAACTCAGTCGGTAATGCCCTATCTAGGACATACTCCTTCACATCTTGTCTTAGAGCTATCCTTAAGTTCTTAGACCGGTCTAAGAAGTTACTCCTAGAAAGTTTCTTCTTTTCCAAAATGGATCGGAGGGTAAATGTATTGTTTGTAGCCATTCTAATAGAAAATCTTTATCAAACATTGAAAAGCAACTGCAGAGAAAGAAAGTGAACACAAGTTAAATAAAGGGCTTAAAAGGCAAAACATTAATTAATACAATTTTAATGTTGTTGGAGATTTAATTTGGCTGACTTGACCAAGACCCTCAATAACACTATAATGGACCATGCTGAGCTTGTTATGTAAAACCATTAAAGTTTATGGGGTAGGCAGAACAACCTGATCCATACACTATGGATTCTTAGTTTGAAAGGTTTATGGCACATTGCCTTTCTCTGCTCGAGCTAGGGGTGCACTAGCAACCCACAGGGTCAGAAACCATAATTCACTCTATTGCCATATCAAAGAAATGAATATATTTATCTTGACCAATTATGATGTTGTTAGCTAAAGCTCTTACCACAAGATAATTCACTTTAAGACAATATCCATTAATTGATATCAAATAACCTTATGTATATCAAGCTCAATTCAAGTAGTTGGCTGAGCACTGTCTATTGAATTGTCTAATATAGGTTGAGGCTATGAATTTGGAAAGAACTTTTGAGGGACCCTGTATTTAAATTTTGGATTCATTTTAATCAAAATGTTAACGGCTTAGCATACATAATCGCAGATTTTGAAACATGCCTTGGAATACTATTCTACCATACAAACATGGAAAACATATATCATGCAAAATGATCTATAGTCCCCGTAATATAAAACTAATGAAAATAATAACTAGCTGTTACAATTCTTCATTATCCTTCACTTGCATTTTATTAAGGCACACCATCTGCTTTTGCTCCTTGGGCTTGCTCCATTGGCTCCCACCATTTTTGTTGATGGATTAATTCTAATTACTAACCTATAACTATGATAACTAATTAAAATTAAATTACATCAAAATAATACCACGCAAGGTATATTTCCCAAAATAAATAAAATATAACCAATCTTTGTAAAAGGCCCATAGACACCTAAATCACCCAAATACAAATAATGTACCTATCGTGCATTCTCATACATATCGTGATGCATGTCAATGGAAAATAAATCCAAACATTCCAATTTCAAATTATGTCCAGCCGTTAAAGTGACAGCCGCCAATCTTAACCACTGCAATATATTCCAATTAAAAGATCTATTGAACTACGTTCAATGCTCCCACTTAAATTCAAAATACGATAATCCTAAAACTATAGACGTCCAATCATAACCCGTGCCATGCGATATTGGACCAACCATCGAGCCATATTTAACTAAATATCAACCACATATAATTAAATATGCATGGAACACATCAAAAAATTTTATACATATTTAAAATTAACTACAATAATTATTATGTGTAACGGACCTATCTGATCAAATTAGCCTGCAAAACATAAAATTGGATTGGACCGAATAGTTTGAAATCACTCGAGACCCGAAGCCCCACCTATCGCTGCCTATCGTACAACCGACGGTCTGTTATCACTTGCAGCAGCAGCCTACGGCTACTGTCCTGCAACCCTTGGGTGGCCAGCAGTTGTCAGCAAGGTATTGCCCAGAAGCTTCCCACTGCGGTGGGCTGCTACCTATGTGCAGCAACACTACAAGTTGTGGCGGCTGCTGATCGCAGCTATGACAGCAGGTGTTGCCACTGCTGGCTAGCTATAGTTTTGCAACTGCAGCTACTGGCATTGGCATAGCCACTGTCCACCACCTGCGTACGTTGCGCCGCCGCTGTCTGACAAGGGCAGACAGCCCAACACTACTGCGTATGGTGGCTGGAAATTTCAATTTCTATTTTTTTAAGAACACAGACAAGCAATAATTCATCTAGAACAATAACATGCTACAAAAATTAAATATACAAACCAATCAGACATCAAAAATTGGAATCTAAATTGGGTAAAATATTAAAACCCCAATCCTAAAGGAAACCCTAAATTTACCAATCAATTCTACCAAATCTACCAATTAAGTTTCTAGATCTACAATAACTAATTCTAGATCTACCAAAATTAATTCTCGATTTCTAAAATTGATTTTAGAATCATTCCATATAACTATAGATTTAATTAAATCTTCCATATTCAACCGTAACCGCAGCTCTAATACCACTATAGGGAATCAAATTTAGGCCTTGAAACTCAATCGGTATGGCGGAAGGCTTTTAAAATTTCTGGATTCAATTCCCATTTGAACTGTTTTGGTGAATCTGAAGGATTTAATTTCTAATCTATCCTAACGGAAGAATTAATGTTTAGAAAGAAATTAAAAAGAAAGATCTAAAGCTTACCATTTAATCTCTTCCCGAAAAGCTGTTGAATCCTAGCAATCCTACCACAGAGTAATGCACGAACTACTATTAATTGTGGATCCCTGCTGGCAGAGTAAAGGCTTGATCGATTGTACTACAAAACATCACTAAAAGATGAATATAAGGAACTCTCTTCCTCTCTTAAGAATTTTTTAAAATCACTATTTGCTTACCCAAAAAAAGATCATCTTTTAACTTATATATGGACTATAGAAACCCTAGGGGGCTTAGGGTTAAAAACGCAGGCCCCTTGGTTTCCTAGGTACAGTTATTTTGATTGGTCCAATTAGAATTCCACCAACTCAAAATTTGATTTCATAAACGGTTAATTAAATCAACGCATTATATTTTAAGCTATTCAATTTCTCCAAACGGTAAATTGTTCAGTTAATTTATCTAGGAATTAGTTTAATTAAATATACTGATTCTTATAGTTAGACTTTAATCAAAATCTAATTATTCTAATTGTGCTTATACACTAATTAAATTTACATTCATAATAAGTTAATTCATTTAAAATTATATCTAATATATCTAATTAAATTATTCACCATGTGTAATTCAATTAATTCACAATTAATTAATTACCATATGTGAATGTACTAATTAAATATTTTAGATTTAATCTATTAATTAAATCAAATATGATTTCTTCAATCCATATTATTTTAATTAACATTATCTAACCTTTTAGACCAACTTATCCGTAGCCAGTAGTTTGAAGTGCAGGATCCTTATGGGACTGTCTTTATATTGGTAGTAGGCATGAAACCCACAGACTACTAGTGGGTTGTAGCAAACAATATTAGCCCCCAATTAAGATAGCTAGCAGCATCTCTAGTAGAGATTAAACCGTCCCAGAAGTTTTACTTGTATTATCCCTTACCAGCTGATCATCCGAAGATACATTTACAGTAAGGGGCATGGATTCGTCATCCCACACTACTATATCTTCCTTGATCAAGATAAGATTCCTATGGCGAATGAGTACCCAACTAATTCGGGTGCGGCTACACAATCTTAATCCTAATCCTTTAAGTGGCTGGTGATATCATTTTAGTGGGTACTGAGTGGTAATTTTATTGATACATTCACACCACCTTCATGTTCATTGGCTCACCCAATCATACCAGTATTTACATCATGTTAGAGATATGTTAGGTGTATGTCTAAGTGCATGAGATTCCATACAGTAATGCAATGCTCTCAGTTCTAAGGATAAAACAAGTCCTACCTAAGAAACAAAACAATGACGACTTCACAAAGTAGTGTTTCCAACGTGTATCTATCCAGTATAATGTGGGGTCTACATCCACCTATATTCATGATTGCCTCATAATCAACTGATGCATAGGTTTATCGTTCTATTCATTCCTATGACCTAGAACAATCTTGCAACCTATTCATTTAAGATTTACAATCAATGTATTCTCTATTTTTTATACAACATAAGATATAATCAAATAGATTAATGCAAACTAACTAAGGCACACTAAAAGTGTATATGGGACTAGAATGAATTTTGATGTTGTTTGTAAAGATAACACTGATATTATGCATAAATGTTTAAATGCATGAAGATGACTTATGATATTTCATGTTCTAATAATCAAAAGATGTAGAATATTATTTGTATAATTCTTGCATGAATTCGGTTAAGTTAATTATACTTTAATCCAATGTTTAAATCATTAATAATTAAAGA
Source organism: Euphorbia neoarborescens (assembly GCA_948330485.1). Classification (NCBI taxonomy): domain Eukaryota; kingdom Viridiplantae; phylum Streptophyta; class Magnoliopsida; order Malpighiales; family Euphorbiaceae; genus Euphorbia; species Euphorbia neoarborescens. Next base: position 9,927 of record CAOJCR014353044.1, on the reverse strand, counting down.
ATGATATTTCTCCATGCATATAATTCAGAAGTTGGATTAATTAATTTATTAGAATAGTTTAAAGAATATCTTAAATAATTAAATCATTCTTAATAGAATATGGATTATGTTAAAGAAAATCTTGTGTATTTATACATTGGTGTAGAATTCACAAAATCAATCAACTTAATTACTATAAACAAAATATATGGATATATAAACTATTGTATACCTTTTTCCTCGTAGGATCGATACTCGAACTTAAAAATCCATTTTATACTAGTCGTGCGACTGTATACTTGTGGTAATATGTGAATTTATGTTAGATAAGACCAACTTTGATGTGGGTATTTCCATATTTTGACCAATACATGCCCTAAGGCAGAAAATTCCCACCAACAATCAGTAACATTTTACCCGAATTCACCATCGAGACCGGATAAACCATTAATCGGATAGTTCCTCCTTGGCAGGAAAGCCGGTGTGAGCACAGGTCGCCGATTTTAATGATGAAATATATTACTTTCAAGTGTTTCAGGTTGCTTGAGAATTAAGAAGCCATTCTCCCACCTTCAACAAAATAAAGACCCAAAACCTTGCTAAGAAAACTCCAAAACCCTCTTTTGATATCAGTAAAATATATTTTTAATCAACCTAAATTAGTTTTCATGAGTAACAAAAAAAAAGGTGTTTGAGCTGTACGTCTCAACAGGTTGATCCATACGGCTCAACAGGTTAAGCCTTATGGATGGCTCAAGTAATGAGTCGTACGGCTCATCTACCAAAAATTTAGGCATATGGCTTAACTTCCCCCCTCCAATTCTATAAATTCAGGCCATTTTTCAAGTTTCTGAAGGAGAATTTTCAGAGGAAAAAAGCTATTGTCTCGAAACTAAGTTCCAAAACTCCTAAAAAAACTCTGTTTGAAGTATTTCTGACAAAGAAAAACCCCCCAAGACTAGGTTCTAAAGTAACTCAAAACTCTTTAAATACCTGTAATCCTGAAGAATCTTTACCCTATTTTAGTTTATTCTTTCATGATCATTTTTAATTCATCCATTTCTGCACTTTTTATTTATTTAATTAGTCTGTTTACTTAATCCTCTGTTTTATTTATTCAATTTGCCTAAAGATCCTGGAATAAAATTGGGAATTTCATAGGAATTTATGTAAATAATATAATTCATCAATAATTATATTTTATCTATATTTCTGAGGATTTTAACTTATTAAGTTAAACATTAAGCCTTTTTGGGCTCATAACGCTAGAAATTTATATCAGGCCCCGATACGATTTAATAAAGTTTAATAGGAATTTTATGCAATTTATTTACTTTAATTATATTTTTAAGGATTTTAATATATATTAAATCAAGGTTTAACCCTTTTCTCGCTCATAACTCCAGAATTTAATTGGGTCCTGATGCAATTTAATAAAGTTAAATAGGAATTTTAATGTAATTTATTTATCTTATTTATATTTCCGAGGAGTTTAACTTATATATTAAATCAAGGGTTAACTCTTTTCTAACTCATAACGCCAGAAATTAAAATCCGGCCCCGTTGCGATTCAATAAAGTTAAATAGGAATATTATGTAATTTATTTACATTTAATGTTATTTTATGAGGTTTCCTCATAAGAACCATGCAGTTTATCTATTTTATTCGTGATATTTATTTATTGTTAATTCCACGAATGAGATATCTGGGATGTCTTTGGATAACCGACTCACTTGTTATTTTTTCACTATTTGAAAATAGTATGTTTATTTATTTGAATACCAAGTATTTCATTGTCTTTAGATACTCATGTATTTTAGGCATGTGTATTCCCTTTCCCCATTTTGGTTCGATTGTAAATCTCCCTAGTTAGGATTTATTAATTCGATATGGTTGTATAATTATTTTAATTTTCTAAATTTATTTACTGATTTTTGCATGCGCGCTCACATTACATAAACACTTAAAATCAATTTACGTTTTCTTATAAAAACACTTTGTTTTAAAAATATTATAAATTTTCTTTAAATATGTCCTTTGAAGAGGGATAAGTAGAAGCCTTGTCCGAACCCCATCTTTGGTAAACAATACTTGTTTCATACTTGAGTTTTGAGTAACACTGTGATTTAATTTCCGGTGGATCTTGGAATCGGGTGGTGACTCCAGTCATTATTTTTTTGAGGTTTGAGTTGAATTTCTTTAAACTTATGTTCTCTTTTTCACAATTGGGTTTTCAAAATAAAAGTCCTAAGTCTATGTTCACACGGACATTTAATTAAGGCCTCTTTTACGAAAACTTTATCTCACTTTTTAGGCAAAAACTAAAATGAGTAAACCTTAATCACTTCCGAATTGTTTTAATTTTCATTTCATATTCCTCAAAATAAAATGATTTCTTTTCCACGCTTTAAATAAAATTTTAAAAGTGATTTCGCTCTCTCCGAAATGTCTTCTGCTAAAAGTGGCGCTCCGCTGGGGATTTAAATTCTTTTCAAAATTTTTTCTAAATGTTTTCAAACTTAAAAAATTTTTTGAAAGGAATTTGGAAATGCCGTTGAAAGAATTTTTCAAATGACTTCAACAAAATCGACAACATTTTTAACAAAGTAACTTCAATCCATTCAATTAGATTTTTATATTTATGTCATTGCATTGCAGTAGACACACCATTGCACACACCATGCTAAGATCACCATACCTACCCTGGCTTTCTTGAGAAAGTGTCGCTTATGTACCTCTCTATTTCTAAGGATAGGTATTGGGAAAGCCACCTATAATCTTGTACGACCCCCTTTGTTCGAACAATGAGTGGGGAGAAGTGAAGATTATATTTTACTATAGGACCCTTTGCTATCCGGACTTGACCTACCTGTGTGTAGAAATCTTAGCAATTTCCCCTTAGGACTCCAAAACATGAATTAAAATAGATCTTGTCCTGACCCTTGTTTTTCCCCGCTAATGACAAGGAGACCCCCATCTAGGAATGGTTAGAGACTTTTATACCATATGGAGAAATAAGGTTTTAAATTTTCACTATGTGTGCTGTTTGCCTTTTTTTGTGTTTATGTTTCAAATTACATGCACTCAGTTCAATCCCCATGAACCATAATGTACATTCAATATAGTATATTGGCATATCACTTGCTAGGCTAACTCACATCTTTATGCATCCATATGTATTTATTATCCTAGTCTCACGACATACCATCACTATTCATTACCCCATTATAAGAATCATACCATATGTATTCAACACTTTGTTAGCTTGTGTCACATACCATACTAATCTGCATTCACCTTAGCATCGTATATAGACACCTTAATATAGGTTACCCACCTTGCATTTAGGAGCATATTTATTTAAGTCTATCAATAAGACTGGTCTGTATTTTTAGACTACTATACACTATGTTCTCTCCATTGTATCATATATATCATCCATACAACTATGTTCCATGACATCTTTATAGAATGACATCTATATCGATGCTATATCATCCATGTAATAACTTGTAATTCATCCAATACTATTACATCTATGGTATCCCATATCATGCATATGCCGTACACAACAACATCATCCCTATATGTACACTTTCATAGCACGTTTCTTTTATGAGTTGATGATTTAGAAAATGAACTCATTCATGATTTTCATGTTTTCAAAGGTTCCATGGCAAGTTTTGAACAATGACTTCGTATATTCCTTAAAGCATTCTATAACTCGGATTAGACCCTGCTTAAAACCTTTGGGCTGAGAGATGCTAAGCTATGTTTTGCCATTTGACTTTTTACCGGAATTGTTAAAATCTAGCATCACCTTTTGGGACCCAGAAGACAATGTATTCAAATTTAGCAACACTGAAATATGTCCAATGTTTGAAGAATTTAGCTCTATCATTGGGATTCCTAGCTTTCGAAGGACATCTATTGCTATACCTGAGTTTGTTTACGGACATCCACAAGAAATGGCCAAGGAATTTTTATTCCCCAAAGATAAATTTCATCCCTTCCTCTCATTAATTTATGAAGGATCATCCACCACGAGCTTCAACTTGTCAAAGGTCTTAGATTGGTGTTCCCTCACCTCACGTACATACCGTAGTTGGATATACATGGTAACTATGATGATTATCAAATAACTATTGGGCTTACCCTACAGTACTGGCCCATTTCAATTGGCTTCTTCCATCCCTAAAATGGCAAAAGGGGCATCCCCCTAGGACTCATACTGGCCTAAACATTCATCTCTTTAAACTAATATTCAAAAATCAATGACCTATACATAGATCCATACCAATCCGTCCTTCAAGTTTGGCTAGTAGAAAAACTATCATTAATTGCACCACCCAAATGTCACTTCTCAATGTACAAACCCCCTTGGATTAAAGAACGACCATTTCTTACCCTAGGAACACTATTCTTAAACAAGGAAGATTGGCTTCATAGGATGTCTAACCTAACCCATTTGAGCATATGATGGACTTGCCCGTCGCGAAAGATCAGAGATGTTTGGGTAAACATATGAGACTATGATATCTAACTATTGGGACTTACAAGGCTCACTTTCTACCACCTTCAAGGTTATGGAGGAAATACGGTCTTAAACAATCGGTCCCAATCATTGTTTCAATAGTACAAGAAGCCGAATACATATATGTGTGGCCTGAAACTATCAGAAAAAGATGGGCTCACTCCTTATGATTTGAAAAACTGGGTGTCAATCCATTGGTTTTGGAATCAGACGATGAATATGTAATTTGGTTTAAAGGAATCAATAATTTGCCTACTCATAAAGAAAGGAATAGATTTCGTTTGAAAGTTTTTATTCCTTTAGATTTAGCTTGAAATTTCTTAAATGAATGATGTATTCCTTTTTTGAAAATATTGTAGTAAAATTTTACATTGCCTCATTTTGTTAGATGTTGTTCCTCATCCTCATGCTTGATGTGGCTTTTCAAAAGACATACATTACATTAGAATCACCACACGTTGAACCAATCATTTTCCCTTAAATCAAATGGCATCACAAAAGCTTTGACAGATAGACATCATTCCACATTACGGATACACATCATTCCACATTACAAATAGATATCATCATTTTATGTTTAAGAATGTAAAAGTCTTCCAGTTCATCATAAAACATCAACATACTCGCATATCATATTCATCTCATCCATCTAGGCATTTAGGTTCAACCTCATCAGAGGAACGTGCATCTAACAGTTGTCATTTATAATTTCTTAAATTTCCAAAATGGATCTTGTGAGCCCAATCAATCATGAAAAGAGGACTAGTTAGAGTTTATATATATTATATAAAATGTATTTCAATAAAACATCATTCAATTTGTTTCTTTTTGAAAGTTGACACTTATTTTTTTTCACATAAAAGACAGTCTCCAAAAGATCTGCATTACATAACTAAAGGGACATTCCTTAATTATGTCTCACACATCTTTTCTATACATGTGCCATATATTCAAATGTCACATTACACAAATTCCATTCAAGGTGATGTCATGACATTCAAAGTCATGCCATGCCACTCATATTATGCCATGTCATTCAAAGAGATGCCATGCCATGTCATTCAAAGAGATGCCATGCCATTTATACTATGCCATGACATTCAAAGCAATGTCATTCCATTTATATTATGCCATGTCATTCAAAGCGATGCCATGCCATTCATATTATTCCATATCATTCAAAGCGATGCCATACTATTCATACTATGCCATGTCATTCAAAGCGATGCCATGCCATTTATATTATGTCATGTCATTAAAAGTGATGCTATGCCATTCATACTATGTCATGACATTCAAAGCAATGTCATGCCATTTATATTATGCCATGTCATTCAATACCGTGCCATTCATACTATGCCCTGACATTCAAAGTGATGCCATGCCATTATAAGCAATGCTATGTTATTCAAAGCGATGCCATGCCATTCAAAGCTATGCCATGCAATTCATACCATGCCATATCATTCAAAGCAATGTTGTGGCATTCATACTATACCATGTCGTTCAAAGTGATGCCATTCCATGCTATGTTGTTCAAGCAATATCATGCCATATAAATTATACCTCATAATTCATATGATGCCTCTTCATCTATATGATGTCATGACTTTCATACCACAACATTCATCCTAGCTCAGTCACTCATATAAAGTCATACCCATATATCTCCTAGGTATCCACACATGGTCATCCACTATGAATGTTGAGATTCCATAAAATCATTACATTCCAACCATCAATCATACACACTCATTCATACATTGGGACATTCATCTCCACATCTGCCTAACAAATTATGATTTCAGGAAGCAATAGCTTGTAGTAGGAGCGCAGCTAGGCTAACCAGAGTGGAACATCAGGGGGTATTAGTATCCGATTTAAATTTAAAAGGTGGTCAAAATGTAAAAGATATAGAGAAAACAGAAGTGAAAGGAGATGGTAATAGGATTCCGACTCTGGAAGCCTTTTTGGCAATATTAATGGGATCTGATCAATTTCAAAACTTCCTATTAACAATAGTGCAAACGATAATCGATGCACAACTGCCAGCCCAAAGGCCCTCTTCCTTTGTGAACATGCAGAGGCATAACCCAGAACAGAATCCTGTGGTTGAAGAGACAGTGAATGCGGTCGAGTAGTTAGACCGCCAATCTGGACAGGGTCAACTGATAGTTGAGACTGAAAAGGAGAAGGCTTTTGTAGAAAAGTATGATGAGCTTCAGAGGCTACTATAAAAAGCTAGAGAGATGACATATCCAGGGATAGTGAGTGGCCTGGCCATTAGAGGAGCTAAGGAGGCAAGACCAGAATTGCTCCCTCCTAACTTGAGAATGCCTACCCTACCCCCATACAAGGGAACAGGCCCCCCGAGAGTCCACAAGGAGAATTACAGCAATGTCATGAGGATGCACGGTGTCACTTTTAATCAGATGGCCAGTCTTTTTCCATGTACGTTGGAAGAAGCAATAGAAGAATGGCTAAACGTGCAACCAGGGGAGGTTAGGTCCAATTGGGAGGCATTATCTGATGCTGTCATTGAACAATATGGGTATAATACCAAGATAAAGACCACTTTAAAGGATCTAGAAGCTATCAATCAGAAGCCTAATAAAGTCTTCAAAAAATGCTATGAGAGGTGGATGGCCATCCAGGTTCTGTTAGGAAAAAAAGCCAAGCACTAACGAGGTAATTGTGAAGCTCATTAATGGAACCTTACCTGTCTATAAGGAAAAGATGGAATTGGATGACTATGACACATTTGAAGATTTTTACATGAAAGCAAAGAAGATTGAGCGGCTGATGGAGGCTAGGAAAATAGAAACTGGGGTTGGGTCCTGTTACATGAAAACTTATCAGTCAAAACAGAGAGATGGTTAGGCTTGCACTTCTAGAGCAAAAAAATAAGTGAATTCTAGCTAGCAACTCGAACAATAAGCGACGAGAGGAAGAACAAGGCAATTAAGAGTGAAATAATGATAAGAGGCAAAGAAGGACCAATTAACTTGAGCACCATCGAGTTGGATGACGATGAGGAAGATCCCTTTACAGATCTTGAGCTAACATATTTGGTTAAAACGAGGAGAGGAGGAAGTTACCACCAAAGGGGGTATATCCACTACATTACCTGAAGTGGCAAGACTTATCATCAAGCAAACCAAACTCAATAGGTAGCTGAGCCTCAGGTATAAGTAGCTCTCCTGGTGGTTATCCCTAAAAAGGAGAATTCGGTCATTGACCAATTAAAGATCACACTAGTAAAGAATAGCATGTTGGAGTTGTTAATGGAGTCAACAACCCACAGAGAAGCAATGGTGCAAAGGTTGATGGAAGTAGAAGTAAAACCCACAATTTCTCCTATAGAAATTTGCTATGTGATGGGTAAAGAAGGTCCAAAGAGGGATAACAACCCAAAAATCAGTTTTGGAAAAGAAGACCTTCCCTCGGAAAGCAACAATCACAACAAGCCACTTTACCTATGGGTGAGGATTCTAGATTACGTCATGCCATGTGTTATGCTAGATGATGGCCCCACCCTTAATATCTATCCCTTAAAAGTTCTATCAAGAATGGGCCTATCAGAAGAGGCCTTATCCTAGTCACATACTATGATACGAGCATGTGATGATTTTAAAAGGGGGGTTATTGGGACATTTGAAGTCAAAGTAGAATTGGGGGAAGTAAAGTCCATGGTTGAGTTCACTATCATTAACTTGCCTGTAACCTTCTCCTTTCTCTTGGGAAGGCCATGGTTTCATCCACATGGAGATACGCCCTCAACTCTCCACCAAAAGGTTAAGGTACCATGATCGTGACTTTTGAAGTAGACTGGCCTTTTGTGGTGGCTTCTCTGAATGCTGTTGAGAAGCCAAATACAGGGTTTCAGGTAGCTATCATCTCTAATAAAATTGGACCTCTCCAAGACTTCCCAGAATGGGTCCACCAATATATGGCTAAGAGGAAGCATATGCCAGGTAAAGGACTGGGCATTAATCTACAATGGATGAGCGAATTTTGACTTCAATATAAAGGTCTTGGGTATATGGAGGTTGAATACGATGTCATAACCTCTCGATTGAATCATAAAGGGGGAAAAGTGAACATGGTGAATTGTTTTGTTTGGCCTACTAAGAAGCCATATGATGGATATCTAGAAAATGTAGAAGTCAATGGTAAGAAGTTTCAGATTTTGAGATCTTCTTCGATATTGTGAACTACTCAAAGTATGGAAAAGAGCAAGCTATAATGATGCTTCAATCTAAGGAAGTGATAGAGGATTACCCATCCAGCACGATTCAGAAAGAAGAGGAGGCCATTGATGAACTTTTAAAGGAGTTAGCAGTCATAATGAAAGAGCAACTACTATCCATTCAAGGAAGGTAACTTGTACAACAGGGCGAGCATCCGTGATATAGAGAGCTATGAAAAACCTTGAGAAGATGCTTGAGAGAGGAAAGATCAAGATTGAAGAAGAAGGTTTCATGAAGGAAGGTACCAGTGAAGACTTAATTGTCTAAGCCCCTTCACTTGTGGAGGAGAAGATTTCCTTGTAACCATCTCTTCTATTTATGATGTGAGCAATCGTGCCTTCAAAGCATTGAATGAAATGGAGTCCAACTTTACATATTTGTGTGATGTTTTCCCTGATAGCCCTTTGCATGCATACAAGCATTCATTTAATATTTTTAGCATTCATGACACTCTATTGCATGAGATATATTTAGGCATAGATGTTGGCCCCAAGATGGTATCTATCTCGAATGATCTCTCACTTAGTGAACAAGAGGAGCTGATCCAAGTTCTAAAAACGCACATTGGTGTATTTTCATAGACCTATGAGGATATGCCAGGAGTTGACAAGGCAATAACAAAGCATTGAATCCCTACCGATCCTAAGAATAAGTTGGTAAAGCAAAAGCTGAGGAGGATGAGGCTGGGATGGGTTGAGAAGGTTAAAGAAGAGGTGGCAAAGCAGATCAAGGCCAAGTTTTTGGAGGTGGTTGACTATCCTAAATGGTTGGCTAATATTATTCCATTTGCTAAGAAGGACGGTCAGGTTAGAGTCTGCATCGACTATCGGGACTTGAATAAAGCTTCACCAAAGAATGACTTCCATTGCTACACATAGATGTTTTGGTAGACAGTGCCGCAAGAGCATCATTGTAATCCTTTATAGACGGGTTCTCTAGGTATAACCAGATCTTGATGAATGTGGTGGATAAAGTGAAAACAACTTTCATTAAAGGGTGGAGCACCTATTGCTACAGAGTCATGCCGTTTAGATTGAAAAATATAAGGGTACACTATTTCATGATATGATTCATAAGGAGGTCAAGGAGTATGTAGATGATATGTTGGTCAAATCAGAGAATTGAGAGGACCATCCAGCCATCTTGAAAAGATTCATGACCAG
>CAOJCR014352670.1:0-11236 GCA_948330485.1 Euphorbia neoarborescens | reverse complement strand
CGCTACTTTTTCTATTGTTGATTCAACAACAAATTTTAATTATCTTATTGTTGATCTACTTTTTCAAGTTTCTTCTTTTTCTTCTTCAGATTTATAGCTTTTCTGATAAAATGTTGGAGCTACTAAGAAATCAAATAGATATATTTAAAAAATCGAAGAGTTAGAATAATGGAGAGTTAGAAACGGATGAAGTTATAAAGATGGATTTCAATCCCAAGAAAGACGGATGCAAAAAGGAGAAGCTATAAAAAGAGTTCAATGATTCAAGTTCGTCCATGGTTATTATTTTTCCAATCATCAAGAAAATATTTTCTTAAGTACTCCCTAGAGAAGAAATAATAAAAGCTATTGGAGGCTGAATTTAAAGATAATGAGAGGCAAGATTTAGAGAATTTGTTCCTGTTTATCACTAATGAGGTAGGAATTAAGGAAAGAGCTTTTACATGAAAGAATTAAAATGTAGACTCTTCACTATGGAAGGGATTAGAGATATAATTTTCTAAATCTTCATACGGTGGTAGCTATTCTGGATAAGAATGTCAATAATGGAGTTCTATAATTGGGAGAAGTTTTATTATATCATTAGCTATTACAAATTAAATAATGTGAAGTCAGAAGTTCACCAAAGGTAGTGCTACACAAACCAGGGAAACTTTCATATAGAAAAAGTGACTAGGATTAGTACAAAAATGGGCTATTAGAGAGAAAATTCCCATATGAATAACAAATCTTAATAACAAAGCACAAGTCAAAGAAATCGCACACAAAAAAAAAGTTTATGAAAGAATACAAAAAGTTATAAATTAGAGAACAAACCATAATGTTGGTAATGCGAAGTAAAGTTTCCAGCAGTCGAAGAAAAATTCGATCATCATCGACGGTGAAAACCCACATACCAATCGGAAACTGTCCACGTACCCCTTCACCTGTTTCTTGCTCCATAGCCATTTTCAATTATTATTTTTACAAGCTTTCTGCAACCAGAAAATAGAAAAACCAAAATTGAATTTAGAGCGAATAACCAGAATTGAGGTTGGAGCAAGAGCAGAAGCCGTTAGTATTAGACGTGAAAGGCTATAATTTAGATATTTTAGGGATTTAAAATTTGAAATAGAGAGAATGAAATTTTATTTAAGATAGCTTTTTCCATCTTAAATAAAATTTCATTCTTTCTCTCTTAAATTTTAAATCCCCAAAACCCCTAAACGATAGCCTTTCACATCTGCTACCAACTGTTTCTGTTCCTGCTCCTGCTTCAACCTCAACTTCGACTATCCTACTCCAACCTCAACTTTGGCTATTCTGTTTTCTGGTTTCAGAAAATTTGCAAAAAAAATTGAAAATGACTGTGGAGCAAAATACTGGTGAAGAGACACGTGGACAATTTTCGATTGACATACGGATTTTGACCGTCGATGATGATCGAATTTTTCTTTGACTGTTGAAAACTTTACTTCGTCGATGCCAATATCGCAGTTTGTTCTCTGATTTACGACTTTTTGTATTCTTTTATGAACTTTTTTTTTGTGTGCAAGTTCTTCGATTTGTGCTTTGTAAAAGATTTGTTATTTATATGGAAATTTTTCCAATAATATTTTTTGAAAATATAGAGCGAAAACAGTACGATAACAATACTAAATTGTCCTAAAAACCACTTGGACTACTTCTTTTGCAGTATAATCAAAATTATACATCCAAAAGCATACAATTAACATTGACAAAGTCAAACGAAGAAGCCAACTACATTATCAAAAACTGAACCCTGTAACAATAGACAGATCTCAAAGACCTAACTCTATAAATTGAAAATACAAAAACATAAATGTCCCTCACAAGTCAAAGATAAATAATTTCTAAGCATAGCTTAACATCCAGAGGTTTATAGCAGAAAGAAGATATGGAAATCATGACATAATTTCGAGTCAACTGTAAACAATTCATAACAAGTAAAATCGCAGAAACTGCATAAAGTAACCACAGATTCAACAAAAGTTTACAAAGAAAAACAATGAATAGAACATGTTCTACTGAAGAAGTACGATTAACCACACCATATCAAGAAAACGCATCAGTTTGAAAACAGCAGGCATACTGCGATGAAGGATTAATCAAAGGAAGGAGGAAATGTTGAAGTTAACAGCATAACTCAAACAAAAACTCAATAGATCGACAAAGAAACCATATAATCCTAAATCAAACACAAGAAAAACAACAAATCCAAGCATAGATGCAATCCAACGCCAAAAGAACACCAATAAGCCAAAAAAAAGACGCAAAGTCTTAATGAGATTGAAAAAAGAAGCAGAAAACAAGCAGATCGTGAACAAATTAAAGCAGATACTAAGTTGTGAATCGATCGCAAGAAAATTCGAAGAATCCATGCGAGAAAAGACTTCGGAAGAGAGAGGTTGTACTGATAATTGTGTTGTGGGTAGAGTATTGTTGTGCGCTGTGTATTTGACTGATATATAGAAATTTGTGAAGAGAAAGAAAATAAAAAAGAATTTTCTAGTATATTTTTTGAAGGGAAAATTCTAAAATACATCGGGAGTATTATATGGTGGTGCTCCTTTACCATTAAAAATGTGACACACAGGCTGATATAGATGGGGTCCATCTGTGACAGTGTGCGTGTCATATTTTTAATGGCAAATGAGCACCGCCACGTGGTACTCCCAATATATAATAGGAGTTCTCTTTTTGAAGGGTTAAATATCCTTACCAACCAACCAGCTGGCCTGCCTTTATTGACTAACCAAATGAGAAGGGATTTTGGGCTTATGGACTGGAGAAGTTTTACTATGCACCGGAAACATCACGCGACGGTATTTCTGACTAATAAAAAGGTAACACACAAATTGTTATAGGTGAGGTCCATTCTATGACAATCTGTGTGTCACATTTTTAATAGTTAGAAATACCGTCACATAATACTTCCGATGTATTTTAAAATTTCTCTATAGACTGCCATTTCTGTTCTTCTCCTTAACCAATTGTCACTTTAAAAAAAATTGGAAAATTAAAAAAAACGTGTAAATTTTTTTTGAAATTAATCATAAAAGTTTATTTTGTTATAAATTGAAATTGTGCTGATACTGATTTCTTCCAAACCTTTTATTCAAAGATTAATCCACTGCCTCCCTATCGTGCATCCTCATCATAGATATACTACAGAGCTACTCAGAGCATCTATGAGAGAACGAGAATCAAACTCAAAATCTGAACCTTACTATCCATAAAGCAACTATATATTTATCACTTGTGCCAACCCTCGCTGGTAATTATAAGATTACATATCTAATTTTATTAAAATTATCAATGCAAAACATTTCATTCTTAAAAAGTACTAAAATGGTGAGATAAAAATTGACTAGATTTTACTCAAACTTCACCATTGCTTAACCTTTATTCACTTTTTTTTAAACTCATATTGCTTTCAACTAAAGTTATCAATTTCACCTCCATTCAACTTACATCCTTTAAATACAAAACAAACCAAAAAATACTTCTTTTTAGGTTAAATGCTTGGAGCCATAAATAAGCTATGTGCAACTGTTTATGTTATTATAATATTTAATGGATTTATTAATTAATTATTAATTATTTATTAAAATATAAATTTTATATTTTAATATAAAATCTTAAATTTTAAAATAAAAATTTAAATTTTATATGTTAATTTATCAACCATATATATTAAAATACATATTTTTTATAATATAATTTTAATAAGTTGACACACGAATGATTTGATATACTTGGCATCTATTAATATTCTTCACTGATATTGGATATTGTACTTTTCTCACTTTTTTTCTAATCTATTATAGTTTTTCATTTTATTGGCATTTTCTTCTTCTCGGCTTTTTTGCTTTTTTGTAGATGTTTCTCCTTCTTTCAAGTTCGTCGATCTCTCACTACTAGTTGATTTGACAATAAATTTTAATTATCTTATTGTTGATATACTTTTTCAAGTTTCTTCTTCTTTTTCAAATTTATAGCTTTTTGATAAAATGTTGGAGCTACTAAGAAATCAAATAGATATATTTAGAAAATGGGAAAGTCAGAATAATAGAGAGTTGGAAACGGATGAAGTTATAAAGATGGATTTCAATCCCAAGAAAGACGGATGCAAAAAGGAGAAGCAATTGGAGGAGTTCAATGATTCAAGTTTGCCCATGGTTATTATTTTTCCAATCATCAAGAAAACTTTTTCTTAAGTTTTCCCTAGAGGAGAAATAATGAAAGCTATTGGAGGAAGATAATGAGAAGCAAGATTTAGAGGATTTGTTCCTTTTTATCACTAGTGAGGTAGGATTTAGAGGTGCACACGAAAAATCAAAAAACCAAAAAATCAAATCGAAACCAAACTGAAATTGAGGTTAACCGAAATCGATGGACTAGTGTATGGTTTTTAATTTTTAAAAATCGAACTTTTGGTTTCGGTTTCGGTTTTTAATTTTAAAAACCGCCAGTTTTAGTTAACCGATTGATTAATTAACCTATAAAAAAATATATAATATGTCTTAAGAGGTAAAACTGTCATATAGCACTCTCACTATCCATTATAAGTTATAATTTTTATGTTATGATTTTATCTTATAATTTTTATGTTATGCTTTTATCTTATAATATGACTTTTATAATTTTTATGTTATGAATTTATCTTATAATTTAAGACTTTAATGTAGGAGTTTCACTTGAAAAAAGTTTGGCATTTGTGATTTTAATTTGGTTTGTATGTGTTAATTTTAAATTTTTAATTAATGTTTAAAAAAATTGGAAAATATTATTTAATCTTTGTAAATTTAACAATGTTTAAAAACCGAAAAGAAATAGTTAACCGACCGATTTATGTGGTTAACTGATTAGCGGTTAACCAAACTAATGGACTGGTTAATGGTTAGTGATTTTCAAAAACTGTTTAAGCGGTTAACCGATTAAAAAAATCGATGGACTGGTTAACCGACCATGTGCACCCCTAGTAGGAACTAAGGAAAGAGCTTTTACATGAAAGAACTAAAAGGAGGTAGACTCTTCACTTTGGAAGGGATTAGAGATAATTTTCTAATCTTCATATAGTGGTGGCTATTTTGGATAAGAATGTCAATAAAGGAGTTCTATAAGTGGGAGAAGTTATATTATATCATTAGCCATTACAAGTTAAATACTGTGAAATTAGAAGCTCACCAAAGGTAGTGCTACTCCAACCAAGGAACTTTTGTTAGGAAAAGTGATTACGATTTATAATATTAGGGATTAGGGGCTACCTGTGAACATTACTTTGGATCTATAATGGCTCTTTATGCCAAATTACTGTTCTTGTAAAACTCAGAAATGAAATCCAATGGTGGAATCGATTTCAACGAGAAAAGACTAAGAAAGAATTTGAGAAAACAACGAGAAACAATCACAAGAACCCAAAATTTACCCTGGTTCGGCAATTTCCCTACATCCAGCATTAGAACTTCACTTGCATAAGATTGAAAAGTGATTATAGATGAACAACAAAGAAGAAGATGAATGCTCTGTTTTCTGATTGCAAAACAGAGTGTACAGAGAAAGCCTTTAAAGCAATTGTTGTGATTATATGTTTTTCGTGTGTTTCAGCAATCAATTAGCTGCATTATATATAGGCAATTCCTTAACTGCCTTCAACAGATTCTTAACTGCCTCTAACAAACTCCCAACGGTTATCAACGGTTTGTAACCGATTTTAACAGCTTCATTTTTTTCCTTTATTTCTACACTTCATCTTCAATTTCTGGCTAAATTTTCACAAATCCTCCTCATAGACAGAAATTCCTCATCACCTCAATAGCTTAACTTAGTAAAGTCCCAGTCTTATCTTCATCTATACTCCAAGATATTCCCTAATACCAATCAGCCTTAAGCATTTGTTCAACTTTATCGAGGTGACTGGTTTGGTCAGTGCATCAGCATAGTTCTCTTCAGTATGAATCTTTTCCACGACTAAATCCCCTTTGGTTATAATATCCCTTAAGAAGTAGAAATGTACATCAATGTGTTTAGTTTTGACATAAAACACATAATTCTTCGTTAGTACCACCGCGCTCTGACTATCACAGTAGAGTACTGAAGTCCCTACTGAATATCCTATGCATTCCAGAAGACTCTTTAACCATAAAGCTTCCTTCACAGCATCACTGATGGATATGTATTCTGAATCAGTAGAACTGAGAGCTACTCTGGTTGTAGACATGATTTCCAGCTCACAGTATTGCCAAAAACTTTAAATGCATATCCCGTGGTTGATTTTCTACTATCTAAGTCTCCAGCATGATTATCAACACAACACCCTTCAATGACCGACATACTTTCAGTATCAGTTTCAGTCCTTCTGAAGATCAGTCCATTGGATGCAGTTCCTTAAAGATATTTCAGTACCCACTTCACAGCAACCCAGTGCTCCATTCCAGCATTTGTCATAAATCTACTAATAACACTTAGTGAATATGCTAGGTCGGGTCTTGAGCATACCATAGAATACATAATACTTCCAACAATGCTTGCATAAGGAACTTTGCTCATTTTCTCCTTGTCACTTTTAGTTGTAGGAGCTTGATCCTTTGACACCTTGAAGTGACTACTAAAAGGAGTGTTTTCAGGTTTACAAGTTAGCATATTAAATCTTTACAGGATTTTCCATATGTAACTTTCTTGTGACAAATGCAGTACACCGTTGTTCCTATCTTTGTGAATGTTCATGCCCAGAATTTTCTTTGCTTCTCCCAAGTCTTTCAACTCAAACTCTGTTAACAAAAGCTATTTGATTCTTTCTACTTCACTGAGCATAGTGGATGCTATTAACATATCATCAACATACAATACTAATAGCACATAGACTTCGTTAGACACCCATTTAGAGTAAACACAGTTGTCTTCATAGTTTCTACAAAATCCAGCTGAGATCATGAAATTATCAAACCTAAGGTACTATTATCTAGGGGTCTGCTTTAGTCCATATAGGGCCTTCTTCAGTAAGCACACCTTATCTTCATCTCCTTTCTGAACAAACCCTTCAGGTTGAGGCATATAGATCCTCTCATATAGTTCTCTATAAAGGAAAGTTGTCTTCACATCTAGCTGTTCCAGAAACATATCATAGTGTACCACTATAGACAACAATACTTGTATTGAGGTACGTCTCATAACAGGGGAAAATATTTCATTCAAATCCATTCCTTCTACTTGTGAGTACCTTTTTGCAACAAGTCTGGCCTTGTATCGTATCCGCTGTTCCCCTGGTAACCCCTCCTTCTTCCTGAATAGCCATCTACAGCCAATCAACTTCTAATTCTGAGGTTTTTCTACCAGCGTCCAGGTTTTGTTCTTCAATAGACTGTCCATTTCCTCAATCATTGCATCATTCCAGTGTTGACTGTCTTTGCTCTTCAGTTCTTTAGTATACATCTGAGGTATTGAGTCTTCTTCTAGTAACTCAGCTACAGTTAGTGCATAGTAAACCAGATCTGAGTAACCATAGCTTTCTGGTGGTTTGGTTTGTCTCCTTGATCTGTCTTTGACTAATTGATAGTCTCCTAGTTCCTCTGAGTTTTCCATAAGTCTATCTGATCTTTCTGTCAGTCTTTCTGATCTATTTCTCAGTACTTCTAAACTTCTCATACTCCCTACACCATTTGGACACTCAGTACCTCTTTTCAGTAACAGTCTATCTGGACTTCTCAGACCCTCAGTGTTCTGATCATCTAAAGATCCTCTGGATTTCTCAGTACCTCTGAGTGTGTTTCAGTCTTAGTATCTACGAGGTTTTCCTTGGCCTGTACTACTGGATTCGGTTCCTCAGTAACCTTATGAAAATACATTTCAGCTTCATTGAATTTTACATCCCTACTAACGAAACTTCTTTTAGTACCTCCCTCATTTGTCCATAACTTATAGCCTTTAACTCCTTCAGGATAGGCAATAAACCTGCATCTGATAGCTCTAGCCTCAAGCTTGTCTTGTTTCAGATGTGTATAAGCCACACATCCTATAACCCTTAAGTGATCTAAGCTTGGTTGAGTTCCAGTCCAAACTTCTTCAGGTGTTTTGAAGTTCAGTGCTGCTGAGGGACACCGATTTATCAGATAGGCAACTGAATGAACCACTTGAGCCCAAAATCTCTTTGGTGAGTGATCTGTGAACATGATGCACCTAGTTCTTTCCAATAAAGTTCTGTTGAATCTCTGAGCTAGCCCATTTTGTTGAGGTGTATATGGAACAGTAAGATGCCTGACTATTCCTTCCTTCTTGCAGAAGTCATTAAATTCATGCTCTACGAACTCCAGCCCATTGTCTATTTTGAGCTTTTTTACCTTCCTTTCGATTTGGATTTCTATCATAGTTTTCCAATTCTTAAAGGCTTCAAAAGCCTGATCTTTGGATCCAATAACATAAACCCGTAATTTTCTTGAGTAATCATCTATTAGTGATAAAAAGTACTTACCACCGCCAATAGAGACTTCTCTTAAAGGACCCTAAAGATTAGCATGGATGTAATCCAGTTTACCTTCAATTGTGTATTGAGATCTATTGAACTTCAGTCTGGTTGCTTTCACTAATGCACACTGATCACAGAAACTTAGCTTGCCTAGCTTCTCATTACCAAACAACCCTTTCTTTTGAAGTTCCAAAAGCCCTTGATCACTGACATGTCCAAGTATTTTGTGCCACGTTTTGATGTTCTGATATGAAGTTCCAGAGGTTGTATTGACCATTCCTGAGACTGTAAATCCATCTAGAATATATATTCCTCCAGCAAGTTGCCCAGTCATAATACACCTGTTTTCCTTGTATACTCTAGTCATATTTTCATCAAGGACTATTTTGCAATTCCGTTGTGCCAGTGTAGGTAGAGATATTAAGTTCTTAGTCATCTGGGGTACAAACTTGACATCTGTCAGTGTGACTAAATTCCCTTGACACATCTTGAGACTGACTATTCCAGATCCTAACATTCTGTAGGACTGACTGTCACCCAACATTACTTGCCCAAATTCTCCCTCACTCAGTGTCTCAAACCACTCTTTGTATGGAGTTGTATGAAATGTCGAGCCACTATCTATTATCCACTGATTTTGATTCTCAGCAATGGATACCATCAAAATTTCATTACCTAGCTCAGGATCTAGTACATTGGCTACCCCTACCTGATGTTTTCCTTTACCATTCTGAGTGTTCTTGAACCTCCTTGGACAATTTTTCCTGAAGTGCCCTCCTCATGGCACTTATAGCATCTGTATACTGCTGCACCCTTCTAAGAGATCGTATGCTTGCCTTTCCCTTTCTTAATATTCTTCTTCCCTTACTTCGATCTGTCTAACCACTTCTTCCCTTTTCCTTTAATCAGAAGTGCATCACCCTCAGAATTGACCTCATTCCTGCAACCTGAGTCATATGTTCTGATGGCATTCATCACATCTTCCAAGGAGAGACTGGTTCTTCCATACTTCAATACAGTATGGAGTTCGTTGTATTTCTCAGGTAGAGAGTTGAGAAGAACTACAGCCTTGTATTCATCGTTGATATGCTCAGTATCTATTGATTCCAATACCAATGAAATCTTCTTGAATTCGTCAAGATTGATCTCAAGATTCTTGTTGGGATCTATCTTGAAGTTCAAGAATTTCTCCTTGAGTAATATTCTATTTGACAATAGACAAATAGAGTGCATCAAGTCTATTCAGTACCTTCATAGCCGTGGGTTCATCCTTCACCTGCCTGACAATATTATCAGCTAGGTATAGGACCAATATCTGATACGTCTTCCTCTCAATTCTCTTTTTCTTCTTCTGACTTGTTTACTTCCAGAGGGTCAATAGCTACATATAAGTCATTGACATCGAGCAGGGCCTCGATCTTGGTTTTTCAAGCAGCATAATCTCCAGTACCATCAAACAAACTCATCTCAAATTTCAGCGAAGTCATCTTGATGTTTCTTGCTTCCAATTCTGATCTATTTCCAAAATTCTTCAAGAACCAAAAACCAAAGCTTTGATACCAATTATGAACACTACTTCGGATCTACAATGGCTCTTTATGCCAAGTTACTGTTCTTGCAAAACTAAAAATGAACTCCAATGGTGGAATCGATTTCAACGAGAAAAGACAAAGAAAGAATTTTAGAAAATAACAAGAAACAATCACAAGAACTCAAGATTTACTCAGGTTTGGCAATTTACCTATATCCAGCATTAGAACTTCACTTGCATTAAGATTGAAAAGTGACCACAAATGAACAACGAAGAAGAAGATGAATGCTCTGTTTTTTGATTGCAAAACAGAGTGATACAGAGAAAGACTTTAAAGCAATTACTGTGATTATACGTTTTTCGTGTGTTTCAGCAATCTATCAGCTGCATTATATATAGGCAATTCCTTAACTGCCTTCAACAGATTCTCAACTGCCTCTAACAAACTCCTAACGGTTATCAACGGTTTGTAACTGATTTTAACAGCTTCATTTTCTTCCTTCATTTCTACACGTCATCTTCAATTTCTGACTAAACTTTCACACTACCTAACATGTGGCCTCAACAATTTTTTACATCCCTATACTGATATAATACAGGTAAAAGATGTGTGTACCAATAGAAGGGAGGTATCCAATGCACACTAAATGGAAGTAAGAAAATGAGGAGAGTCATTGATGTTAAAATAAACAAGAAAGAGAGGGGAAATGGTTAAAGACACAAAAGAATCATATACACTGATAAAACAATTGAATCCAATTTTTTTCTCATGGAGTAATTTCTAGGATGCGATTGCCGAGATAAAATTAGAATTTTTATCTCTCAATTACCACCTACTTTTCTGTTTGGTTGAAGTTGGTTCATCGAGAATAAATTTGCAATAGGAAAAGAATTTCCCCACCTAACTTATTAATAATAAGCAATAGGAAATGGGAAGTGGGTCATTGGCCTTATGCATCAAGTTGATAACGATACATGGAAGCAAGAACGATCTTACATTGATATGACTAGGAAAAGTTTTTTAGTATGGCGTGTGCGAATATGAGCTTGGGATTTTTTCTACTAAAATTGTTTAAAAAAGTTTCATAAGAAACTCATACTCAAGTCTCTCAAGTATTTGGAGTTGCCACTAGCTCTCACTAAAAATTAATTCGTGGTAAAAGATAAAACTGAATGTCAGCTAAAAATACCACTTCCAGTGATCAAGGTTGAGAAAAGATGTCCATTAATCCCTAACTTAA
>CAOJCR014345716.1:0-12921 GCA_948330485.1 Euphorbia neoarborescens | reverse complement strand
CTAATTAGTAATACAAAATACGTAAGTTTTGTATATAAAACATCATATAAACAACATGTAAACTAATTAGTAACACAACAAATAAACTAAACAGTATATAAAATAATTATTAACACATAAAATCAACTATAATTTTTTTTTTGTCAAAAAGGCGCGCCTCAGGCGCGCCTTTTTCATCCTCAGGCGCTAAAAAGGCGCGCCTGGCTCTCGCCTGGCGAACAAGGCTCGCCTGAGGCTGCCTGAGGCGGCAGGCGCTGCGCCCTGCGTGATTTGCGCCTCAGGCGCGCCTTTGACAACTATGCCTGTGCGCCCGGTCTATGGTCCACATGGACAGTGAGCACAGGATTGCGACACGTTAGCATCTGGCATGTGGGGCCCACACGCCAGACTCCGACGTGTCGTGTGCTGTGCACCATAGCATTTCTCTTTCATTTTACTATGTCTCAGTTAGAACGCTCAGCACTCTGAAATGCGTTTGTCATATCACATATTCACCTTGATTTGCAAATTAATTGTTCATCAATTTTTTTTTTCTACGTTTCTAGACGTGTTACTATGATTATTTGTAATTAGTGCCTCTTGTTTTTCTGGTTGTATAGTGTGAGTGCTTTGCTTTATGGTTTATTAATTTAGTGCTTCTGTTTACGTCACATTCTGTTTAGGTGAGAAGTATGAGCTTGCCAATAAATTGAAAATAATTAAGCTTGTTAACCATCGTTGGTTGGAAGATTGGTAAGTTGGCGTTTTGTTCTGCCGTGTTTCTTAGAATTATGACTGAAATATTATGTGCAGAATAATATTCTTTTTTGCAGCTTAAGGGATTGGAAGCTTCTTCCTGAAGATAATTATAGCAAGAGGTGAGGGATTGATAAAAGAAAATTTGATTTCAAGATAAAATGAGATCAATTGTCATGTTTAGCTGTTCTTGCTTTTAGTTTTGTTTTCTTATCTATTTGTTTGGGCCGAGGTAGGGTTTGGAATAGTACAGTATGCCATGATTCATAACGTGTCTATAATCAGCCAAAAGAACTTGCCTAACTATCATAGCATACTTGTCTAAGAAAAAAGTACGAAGTGGAAAATTTTGGTCACTGTATCAAGTTATTGGTCTTAATATATTTTTGCATCTAGTAATAATCAGGGCATATTTCTTACCCTTTCACTTCAGTGGATATGAGATGGAGATGATGGAAGCTGAAGCTAAAGATTCGGAGGAGGAAGCTGAGAACACCACTGAGAGGCAGCTGAGTTGCAAAATGGTAGATAAGAGCCCCCAATTGAAAATTGAGACTCCCAGACATATGCCATTGCCCAAATCAATTGGGGAGGTGCCGAAGGTGCCATGTAACTTAAGTGAGCCTGGAAATCTCCCATCTGCTGTAAATGACTTATTAGCTATTGGCAGAAAGGTTGGAGATGATCCCGCATCATGTTTTAGCACTTCTAATGTTTCTATGGGGCCAGTCTGTTTGGATGCAGTTGCTTCAACTGCTGGTATGTCTTCTGGCTTATCCAATCCGCAAGAAGGAACTCCAAATACTAGAAGAGGGGATAGTGGCTCGGGATCTGGATCAAGGTGGGCTGGAAAGTCTGATTCTGATTCTAAGTCTAGTGCTATAAGTTACACAAGGAAAAGCCAAGGGAAATCACCATTGTCGATTTTCTCAAGGGACCCTGGAAACATTGGTGGCCCTCCTAAAGTGCAATTGGGTGGACCCTCGGGTATTACTTCTTATGGCAAAGGTGAAAATGGGAAGGACATAACTGGATCTGGCCATGCTGAATATCTTCAAGGAAGTGAAGTTCTTTACAAAGAATTGAGCAGCAAAAAACAAAAGCTAGATGTTTCATGTTCTTTCCGGAAACAACAGAATATTAGTCATGATGTACGAGAAACTGTGCCAGGAACTCCATCGGTTTGTGGCCAAGTCCAGCAATCAGATTCCGTGTCTTTAGTTGATGGTCTCTCTGACAACAATACATGCTCAACTCCTGATGCTAAGTGTGGTATAGTTAGTCCCAGGGCTGCAAAAAGGTCACAGGCTAATACTTCAATTCCCAGATCATCAACATTAGAAGAAAGGCGATCTATACAGGATTCTCTATTCCAGGAAAATTCGACTCCAAAGGCTCTACATGATGTGAGTTTGAACGAGAAGACACAACTAACATTTTCCTGGGATTTGAGAAAGTCTAGTTTTGTGGGAAAGCCTGATAGTGGAGATATTGAAATTGAAAAATCTCAACATGTGGTTGTGGAGGCTAGAACTCTGTTGCATCAACAGGAGGAAAAACAGGTTCCATCTCCCTCTAAAAGAAAAAAAGAGGTAAAGAAATCTCTCACCATTTCTAACATGGAAGAGCTTCAGGAGGAGAGCGGTAATTTGCTTACCAGGCCAGCTAGGAAGAAGACAATTGCTAGGAGGACCTTGGGTTCTAGACCAACGCTGAAAAAGGCTTCTAAACAGAAAGGGTCCATTTATTCAAATAAAGCTGTGGATCAAAATGATATTCAAACAGGCTTGTCTACAGAGACAGCTGCTTTTGGGAAATCAAACAATACCAATGAACCTGAAACATTGCATGCTTTTGACACTGTTACTGAGGTAATGGAGATGGGGAGCAAAAGTAGCAAAAGTTCTCTTGGTAATGCCATGTGTGAAGCTAATTTTATGGATCTTGAAATTGAGCCGCCAGAGGATAAAGATGAGAGTGTGGATGTGCATATTGAAGACAATGCAGAGGTGGCTGATTTGTCGCATAAAGTAGATGATATGATGAACGTTCAACTGGAGGGAGCTTACCAATCAACAAATAAAATTTCTGCTGGTTCAAATGATACCTTGAAGGAAAAAGGTTCCATTCAACTCCAGCAGAAAAATGAATCAATCTGGAACCAAAACAATAGGAATATGAAAGAATGTAAAGGAGAACAGAAGGCATTGGGCAAGACCCAGACAAACTCTGTCCCTAATGCTTTTGAAGAAACAGAATCTGAGACTGTTTTGGACACGAAAGGCAATAGTAATGGTAAGAAGAATAAAGGAAAAGCTGCGAAAAAGCAGAAAGCTAAGCTAAATTCTAAAGCACAACTTAGAACCAAATTGGGCTCTAGGAAAAACTTTGAGAGTTTTATGGAAGTTGACAAGGAGAATAAACCAATTGTTGTTGGAGATGAAATCACAAGTCGAGCCAAAGACAATGTTGGAAATGGAGTTGCATCTTCTACAGCATCTGTGGAAATTCAGAAGAAGTCTGCAAAAATCAAATCTAATTGCCGTAAGCTTACAGAAGATAAAAAGCTCATGAAAGTTGACCCTGCATGTTTTATATTGAGTGGTCATAGATTGCAGAGGAAGGATTTTCAGCAAGTTATTAAGCGTTTGAAAGGAAAACTCTGCAGGGACTCTCATCAGTGGTCATACCAGGCAACACATTTCATAGCTCCACATCCAATTCGTAGGACGGAAAAGTTTTTTGCTGCTGCAGCCTCTGGAAGGTAAATATGCTTGAATTCCTGTCCAGAAGTAAAATTTTATTTTAGCTTTTATTTTCAATGCTGTTGCACATTTTCCTAATGTTGAATGATTTTATGCCTCGGTGTTTATTCTTTCTCCAAATGGCTGTTGGTCTTTGATAGCCTAAATGCCTGCTAATATATTGAATGCAGTTGGATTCTTAAGACGAAGTAAAATTTTATTTTAGCTTTTATTTTCAATGCTGTTGCACATTTTCCTAATGTTGAATGATTTCATGCCTCGGTGTTTATTCTTTCTCCAAATGGCTGTTGGTCTTTGATAGCCTAAATGCCTGCTAATATATTGAATGCAGTTGGATTCTTAAGACGGATTATTTAAGTGCGTGTAGTCAAGCGGGGAGGTTTTTGTATGAGCAGCCATATGAATGGCACAGCAATGGCCTAAGCGAAGATGGGGCAATTAATTTAGAGGCTCCTAGAAAGTGGCGGCTTTTACGGGAGAAAACTGGCCACGGTGCCTTCTATGGCATGCGTATAATCATCTATGGTGAATGCATTGCACCGTCTTTGGTATGTTTGGATAAATTTTTTTTCCCTGTACTTATTTGCATAAACAGCAAAATGTGCAAAAATATATTTTAGGTTTTTAGCTTTCTCCTGAATGAAAGCTTGTAAAATTGTTTTGATCCGTGTTGCACTTACTCAAAACAGGATACCCTGAAGCGCGTTGTAAAGGCCGGTGATGGGACCATATTAGCAACATCTCCTCCATACAGTCGCTTCCTCACATCTGGAGTGGACTTCGCTGTTGTGAGCCCTAGCATGCCACGTGTAGATCTGTGGGTGCAAGAGTTCCTGCGACATGAGATACCATGCGTTGTGGCTGATTACTTGGTGGAGTTTGTGTGCAAGCCTGGGTATTCTCTTGAGAGACACGTACTCTACAACACCCATGTTTGGGCTGAGAAGTCATTTTCTAACTTGTTGAGCAAGGCAAACGAGACTGTAGAGAACTTGCCATCAGATGATCTTGTTGATAATGATAATGATGTAGCCTGTGAGGTTTGTGGTTCGATCGATAGAGCAGAAGTTATGCTGATATGCGGCGATGAAAGTGGTAGTGCTGGTTGTGGGATAGGCATGCACATAGACTGCTGTGATCCCCCTCTTAAAAATATCCCGGAGGATGACTGGTTTTGTCCCAAGTGCAGTAGTAAGAGTAGCAGCAGTAACAATAACAGCCACAGAAAAACTCTCAAGAAAAGGAGGAAAGCTTCTTAAGGTGAAAGACAAATGAATTAATATCACTTTTTTTTTTTTTTAATATTACTCGTTCTAAATATTTATTAAAACTAATAAAATATTAATTATATAATGATAATGATTAATCTATTTTTGTATCTATTGTTTAATATTTTATTAAATATCAATCATCTTTTATATTTTGATGAAGGGTAAATATAAAAAATATTATGAAAATATATTGGTAACTAATGTATATGGATAAAATATTATGAAGATTAGTTTGTTTTAACTTTGCAAATAATGTATATGGATAGGTAAGGGGTTGGGTGGAAATTAATAATTTTATCCCTATATTTTAAATGAAGATTATTTCTGTCTCTTTAAATGGAGATAAATTTTAATTATATTTTTACCCCTTAATGAGGTAAGTAATGGGTTTTTGTGAGATTTTTCGGCATTTTTGTTAACATATTAAAAATATTTTTTTTGGTGACATTTTAGTTTTTAATTATTAAAGAATATATAATTATAGATTATAATTTTAGTATAAATTTAATATTTTAATATATATAACAATGAATGTTTTTATTTTAAGAAATCTTATTTTAATTTGCATCAATTTAATTAAATACAATAAAAGGACTAAAGTTATAAATATACATATAATTATAATTTAACATATTATTATATATTTATGCATATATATAATTTGAGTATTATTATTTAATGTCTCTATTTATTAGTTACCGTCTCTCTAAAAGGCGATATTGTCATTGCCTAATGAAAAAAATTTCTCTATAACATTTAAATTTTAAAAAATAATTTTATTTCAAATATTTAAAAAGAAAAAAAAAGTCAAAACACGGATAAAGGAAAAAATTATTTTGTGAAAAAAATTGAACTGAAAAAATCTAAAATTTGACGGGAAAAACAACTTTAATTCAATATTCAAAACGAAAAAATATAAGAATAAGGAAACGTAAAAAATTATTTTTTGAAAAATAAAAAGGGACAAAATAAAATTGGACTAAAAGATTGACAAAAAATGTACTGAATGTGTTGGAAATGCGCGCGGGGGCGCATTAGGGAAAAACTTCAGCCTAGGTCGGGACGCATCAACGCACATTGCCTAGGCCAGGGCACATTGATGCGCCCCAGCCTAGGCCAGAGTGCGATCCCAATGCGACCTAGCAACGCGCCTCGGTCTAGGTCCGGGCGAGCTTCCTACGTGCCCAACCTAGTACATTTTTTGTCAATTTTTTAGTCTAATTTTGATTTTATTTTCTATTTTGATTGTTCACAACGTAATTTTTTTCGTTTTCTTGTTTCGATATTTTTTTTTATTTTTGAATGTTTGAATAAAAATTATTTTTTTCTATCATATTTTCAATCAAATTTTAAATTTTTTCGGTTAAGTTTTTTGTAAAATAATTTTTTCATCTTCATGTACCGATATTTTTTAATTTTGAATGTTTTAATCAAAATTGGTTTTTTTACCGTATTTTCTATTAAATTTTGGAGTTTTTTTCGATTGAATTTTTACAAGATAATTTTTTTTATATTTATTTTAATATTTTTTTTTTAAATATTTGAAATAAAATTAATTTTAAAATGTAAATATTTTAAAAAATAAAAAAAATTAAATTTTATAAATTAAAAATCATATAAGTTAAATACGGTGTTTAGCCGACTCTTTGTTATCAGTCAAATTAGTACTGCTATTCATTAATTTTATTTTATTTTTATTTTAAAAAAATATGTATTTTGTTATGGGAGGAGAACATTCTTTATGGAGAGTATAAAAGGCATTTAAGATTCATACATAAAAATAGCGTCGACGAGTTTAATCTGGAACCGTCGTCGTCGTCGACTACACTAGAAAGTTGGAGAGAAAATGGGCTGGCTTACTCGATTTCTGGCCGCTTCCGCTTTTTTAGCCATCGGAGTAATTTTTTCACCGGAAACCTTTGGCTCTAACTCCGTCGGTCAATTATCCACTTACCTCAAGCTGGCTCACCTCCTTAGCTTCTCCACGGCTTTCGGTGCGGCCCTTTGGGTTACTTTCATCGGCGGTATCATCATGTTTAAGTGAGTCCCTTTTCTTCCTTTTCAATGTCTGAATTTCATTCAACTGTCCTCATTTTTGCTTCCTTCTCTTCAACTCTTTGGTTTGCTAACCAATTCTAATTCCAATATCAGAATTGATTTCGTCTAATTTCCTATTATTTGATAGTATGTACTACCCTCTGCAATTTTAAAGGAAAAACTGTACTAGTTTTAATCAGCCATAAATTTCTGGTTATGTTTGTTAATTGCAACTTCGGAGGATCAGTCAAATCCAATGAGGTGGACAATTTTATTTCCTTCATAACAAAATGCTAGATAAGAGTAAATATCTTCAGAGTTCGGTATACATGTTTATATGTAGACTGAGTTTTTGCTATGAGTAATTGGAGTTTTTTGTTTTAATTTAAGATATTTTTTTTTGGTATGGAGATCAGGAATCTTCCAAGGCATCAGTTTGGTAATTTGCAAAGCAAGATGTTTCCTGCATATTTTTGGTTGGTTGGGGTGTGCTGTGCTACATCTGTCGCCTCTTTTGGTTATCTGCATCCATGGAAATCAGCATCCACTACAGAGAAGTACCAGCTTGGATTCCTACTCTCTTCCTTGGCTTTCAATCTTACTAACTTGTTTGTCTTCACACCCATGACTATTGAGGTGCACATCTTGCAAATTTTGAGACTAGATTCAGCTTCAAAAATTTACTTAGTCCGCTTTATATTATCAACAGAATTCAGTTTTGATTACAATTCATCTATTGTTGTTAGATTTGTTGAATTGTCAATCATCATGCATTTTTTGTTGGAGTTTGTGGTTGCAGCTGCTTTTTGCTTCTCCTGGTTGGGAAAGTGGGAAAGGAGTTGTTATGAATTATAATATTCTAAGACTTAGCCTAACCTTGCAAGACAGTAGAAAATCTTTTACATCTGATCTAATCGTGAATTGGATACCATTGACTGGAATTTGTACTCAAGGGCGATGGGCCTGACCATTTTTCAATTCTGAAAAGAAAAAATTTATTTTCTGTTCTTGTTTGATGTTCTTAACAATTGTTCAATTTTTTCTCCCACAACCCATATCAGCAAAATCTGTAAAGTTCAGTCATCAGATCGTAGACTCATAGCTCTGTCACTATCTGATTGGAAATATTTATCTGAAGGATATTTGGATTTTGTTGTTTATTTTTGTAAAATGATGTTAAGTCCCTCGGCTTGGTTGTTTGTGTTAGTTAATATTGTTTGTTATTAAAAAAGGTCTGAAATTTGCTGCGACTTGATGGTTTAGATGATGAGGCAAAGGCACAAAGTGGAGCGAGAAGATAATATTGGGGATGAAATTGGGTGGTCAAAGAACCAGGAACGTGCAAAGGCTAATCCAAAGCTTGCTGCTATGAACAAGAAATTTGGCATGATCCATGGTTTTTCATCCCTCGCTAATATTATGGCTTTTGGCAGCCTTGCAATGCACTCCTGGTATTTAGCTGGTAAGCTGAATCTTTAATTCAGTCTCCAGTTGTTCCAGGTTGTGGATTTTACCAGGAAGTAAGTGCTTTTGTGTGGATATTTTTATATTATTTCTGTTCAATTATGTATGCTTGAATGATGTATAACGTTTAAGAAGTCCATTGCTACCACATACTTGAAATAAAAGTTCACCAATCTACATGCAGATTTCCATGTTCTGCTCTGTTAGGGAAAGAGGCCAGGTCAGTGACTGTGCTAGATGTAATTTGACATGATATGTATAGCTCTCAACTTCTCATCATATAACAGTCCATTGAATTTGCTATGCTACATACCTGATATCGTTTAACTATGCTTGCTGATATATATTTTAGCTTTTAGAACAATACAATTGCATTCAAGTACCATATAGATATTGTGCATTGAGAGCTCATGGATTGAAGGATTCAAATTTCCCAGATTAAGCACTCACTGGATAAACTTACTTATGACCAACTTTATGCATTGTTTAATTATGCTGCACCTTTCTTCTCATTATGCCACATTGATTCCCAGTAATGAATTTTCTGATATTATTTGGGTCCCTGGAGTTCATCTACCGGTCCTGTAGGTGCATTTTATCCGTAGCCTTGTATTGTTACATACTCAGATTCGGGCATTAGAATCAGATGCGAACCTGAGTGTATGAAGGCAGTTGAAACTGGATACACTGCCACTGGCTTTGGATCGCTTAGGTGTGTAAATGGTAAAAATGAAATATCTACCCAGTGAACTGTATGCAATTTTTGACATTGTTTGTTGAGTGCAACATAGTATATGATAAACTAATACAGTATAACAAAGTCATTTTCGTTATTTGACTTTGGCCGAAACAAGTGTTGCTGTTGCAATTTGCATCTAAGGAGTGATAATCGGGGAGCAGTTAAAAACTTAAATTGCGGTGGCAGCCTAAGGTCAGAGTGTAACTAATCACCTTTTGGGTGCCAAGAGACTGGTTTTATGCTGTGTAGTGGGTGTTTACTGTTTTGAATATTTTTTAAAGCCAGTCAAGACTGCTTTTTTTTAGCATTACACCAATCTCGATATGTTTATAGATAGCATGATTTTTCTTGTCCTGAACTTTGAGGTTATTCATCTTCATCCATGAACTTGGAAAAATTGACTCAATTTCCTATAACTGGGAAATTTTAAAAAGCACTTCAACTTGAAATGGGGAAATGCATTTTTTACTTGTGTGCAGATTTTTTCTTTCAACTTTCAGTCTCTCTCCTTTAATTTTGAGACTATAAAAGTTTGTAAATTTTGTTTTTAGTAGGGTATGTGTTGAATTTTTTCAATAGGCAAAAACAAGTAGAGAATGAGTGCAGTGGTATTACAAAATCATTTGAAAAAATTATAAGATTAATCATCATTTTTAACTTATCTAATTAAATATCAATTCATATTTAATTATTAGTTAAACTACATTTGAATTCATTTGGTTATCAACTTTCTATAAATTTATATATTAATTGGTCAATAATGATATTTTATAGTTTTGGGATTCTTATGGTAATCGATAATGAATTACCAACTAGTACTTTTGTTTTAATGCCATATATCTCTTACTTTTATTTTGTCATCGTTACTTTAATTAAATTTCGTTTATCTATTCTTTTATCCAAACTTCATCTTTCAGAAATAAGGGTATCTAGGATCATTTACTCACCGATCACCCCAAAAAAAAAAAAAAAGTACAATCAACATATAGCTGGTTACTTAGCTAGATTCATTTAACTTGTGCCTCTTTTTTCTATTTTACAACAAAGAGAGTTAGTGTAAACTATTTGCATGTTACCACAAATCATCGATTAAAAATAAATATTTGCTGCAGATCATCATCGCCGCCATTCTATCTCAAAGAATTGCGGTTAGTAGTTACTAAGGAGTGTAAGCAGGACTCGTTGGGGGTGGATCTATTCGTCTACTGAACTCACACCGGTGGCCTACAAAATGCAAAAGACTCAATCGGAGAGGGGGTGTCTCCGATTAATCCCCTCCAATGATTAAGTCAGGAACTTGGAGAAAAGCAACTTTTAGAGAAAGTCTGAGAGAGAATAAGAACATAAACATTTCTGTTGGTGGACTCTGATGATTATATAGTGGTGGCAATTTTCACGTGTCCATTGCCATTGGATGTCAGGTGGTAGGTGGTACCAACCTTTTGGCCTTGTTCCTTGTCAGTTTGGCTGTCTGCCCTTCTGATAAGACTCCATTTTACCGTCGTAGTCTTGTCGAGTCGTATTAAGTCTCAATAGCATTAATTGCTATATTAAATGCGGTAGTCCTCCGCCAGGTACAGGAGAATCTTTTTGGGCGGGGCGCTGTAGTCATCTAATTATCATCCGCCTCTCGGTAAGGCGGAACGCGCTCCTTAAGTGACTGGCGGGGGGAGGGATCATACGAGGGGAACCACAAGGGTTATCAGGAGTCCCCCCCTTGTGTAACCAAAATTCTTCAAGGATTTCGAGGGTCTGTACAGCGCCGTTTGGACAACTTATGCCTTTTGCGTTACCTAACGAGATTTAGATGCGCGTTTTGCGTCCGTTCAATCACTGAGAGACACGTATATGCTACATTTATGACGGTTGGGAATTTCCAGGGGAGGTAGCGTGTTGCAGGCCACACGATGATGGTGGGGAAAGAAAAGCTCATCCCTCTTTGACATGTGTTCCTTATTGTTATTATCTTGTATGTGTCCCATGGGTTGTCCATCGACTCACACACACACACAGATATATATATATATGAGAATTTCTGCTTTTGTTCTTTTACTATCTCTACCTTCTTGTCTTTCCCCTATATTTTATGCCAAATAGCTTTCTGCGTCGTCTCTTTCTGTGCTCTGATTCACTGAGGGCACATTTTCGGTCCCAACGATATCCCTCGTTGCGAAGACGGTTTCCACGCAGGAGGAAGAGGTTAGCGCACAAGAAGAGAGTTTTTTTGAAAATCTCTGGGCGTCGTCCTTCAGACGTTGTATTTTCTTCGGATAGTGAGTCAGAGATGAAGGAATCAGCGGAGTTCCTGCGGGCTATGGCCGGTAGGCGGCGTGGTCGAAGGGATCAAGAGAATAGCGAGATCCTTGGAGAGAACGAAGAATGCCCTCCCGTCCCTGCTAGTGCTTCTCCTTTTGTGGTACCAAGGACCACTAGTTTGGGGGAGGGAGTCTCTAAAAAATGCCCTAAATCAGAGGATCCTCCTATTGTGGTAGGGACTCTTACTGGTGTGCTCGTAGGTGAAGGGGATGTTGGGGGAGCGAGCCAGTTTTCAAGAAAGCTCGTCTCGAGAAGGTAAGAATTATGATCTTTAAACAATAGCTGAATATTTATACCGTAGGGCCCGCGACCTAAGGCTTTTGTATTTTTGCAGGAAGTGAGGGTTGAGGCCGGGACAAAGGCCTGTCCCTTGGAGGTGGACGACGGTCCCAAGGATCCCACGGCTGAAAAGATCCTGACGATCGAGGAGACGGTTGAGGTGGCCGGGGCGTCAGGAGGCCTATCTTCGAACACAGACGTGTCTTTAAGAGGGAGGAGGGAAGTAGTCCGGTAGCTCTGGACCCTTTGGGGACGAGTGCTCATTTCGCCGATCCTACTTCCACGGCGGAGCCACCTTTAGAGAAGGAACTACAAGAGGGTGTGGCGTCCGAGCTTCCAACGGTGAGGGTGTTTGCAACGTCGGAAGGGGTTGGGGGGAATGGGTCAGCGTCAGGAGGAGTCGGTCCTCGGAAGAAAATTTTCCCCGCTGCAGGGGATTATGCGTCCACTACTATGCCGCCTCGTCTCGCCCCTTCCCCTTTGCGAACCTCGCGTGGCTTTCCCTGGAAGGATGACCTTCCCTTTAAGGTAGTTCGTGATATATTTCGGTGTAAAGACAATCGACCATTGCCTCACGTTTCTGACGAGGGAGTCACAGATAGGGGCTTCCACCGTATCATGAGGGTAAGTTCTCAGGTATGCTTGCAACTTCTTTTATAGAGATACCATGTGTGCCTGATGATTTTGTTTTGGCACAGGGGGTGAATGATGTGCTGCATGTGACATCTCGTGTTGTCAATGAATCTCGTCAGCTGTTGTCTGTAGAAAGGGAGCTAGAGTGAGTGAGAAAGGATTTATCTGCCGCCCAGGTGTATTTGGTGGCACAAAGGGATCTCGACGCCACTATTGCTACTGAGAGGTCCCAAGCAGATGCTGCGGAGCTGGCCAGAGATGCCATGGCACAGGAGAGGGATGGGGCACTCTACCGCCTGACTGAGGTGAGGCAGGACTCAGAATGGCGTGTTAAGAAGGCTGTGCGTGAGCACCACGAGTAGGAGGTCCGTATACTGGATGAGCGCTTTGAGAGTTTGAGAGAGATAGATAGGTTGCAAGGCCTGTTGGAAAGTAAAGAGATGGAACTGGTCAGCTGCTGGCGAGGGAAGATGGAGGCTGATGAAGCCAAAGAGGAGGCTATCCAAGTCCGGAGTTAGCAGGAGAAAGAGTGGGATACTCTATGGGACGAACAAGATTACTGGTGTGTCCACCTTTCCCGCTTCACGGGGCAATGGTGTATCGATGGGGCCCGTTCTAGGCCTGGGGAGGAGCTTGTTTCCGTCGAAGTTCCTCTTCCTTCAGAGACTGAAGTAGACCAGGT
>CAOJCR014342070.1:0-14206 GCA_948330485.1 Euphorbia neoarborescens | reverse complement strand
TATCAGCTAAATCATTCCTCAATATGGTTTGTTAACGCCCAGAATATAAGGTCGAACCTGACCTTATTTGCTACCTTGCTCGGAGTTTCCCCAGTCCCGATGTCTACACTCCCAAGTCATCAACCCCCACCCGCAGTTGGCCCTCCCCAAGCCCCATCGCATTACCCCACAGCCACCAATCCGTGGGCTAGCCAAGAAACTCTCCATCAGGACTCGTCAGTGGACCCTACAGCATATTACTACCAGTGGGTTATGGGCCATACTTTGGTTTTCAGTACCCAAACTCGTAACCCCCAGCCACATCTCCCCCGCAAGGCCAGCCTCAGCATACTCACCCCCATACTCCCAGAGAAACCATCCAAACACCCCCACCTCTACCACCCCTACTATTTTTTCCTACCCCGGTTCTCTCCACTCAGGCTTTTCAGCCGATAGTGGTCACCCCAGTCCAAACCACACCAACACTAGTGGTGGACATTTTGACAGATCCCAGATTCGATGTTCTGTTGAGGCAGGGGCTAGACAAGTACAACATAGCGTACTAAGACCCTATCTCCCATTCAGCTGAGTTACAGTTCTGTAGGCGTATTATGGATATACCGTTAGATTCTAAGTTCAAGCAAGTAACTATCAAGGACTACGACAGTAAAGACAACCCCAAAGATCACATCCGGACCTTCACTGAGAAGATGAGGCTGGCAGGAACCATAGAGGGCCTAATGTGCAGACTCTTCAGCACCACCTTGCGAGGATCGGCCTCCCTATGGTTTGACAACTTAGACCCCAGATATTTCATGGGTTGGAACCGCTTAGAGAAGCTTTTTTTGCTAACTTTTCAGGTTCTATACCGATCGAAAAGCCATCTCATAGTGTCCATAATATAAAGCAAGCGCACGGAGAACCCCTCAGAAAATACACTGAGCGCTTCAACTGGGCATACTTAAATGTCAAGAACCTGGATTTCACCATAGAATATGAAGCGTTCATCCACAATACATCCAACGAAAAGATGGGTCATGAACTCATCATGTGCAAACCCAAGCACAGAATAGCTATGATTACATAGGACAAGCGCTTTGTAGAAGTAGAAGAAATAGAGGACAAATCCTGCAGTATGGGGAAAACACGATGCGACAGCCCTGACCCTTTCAAGAATCGGAGAGAGCACTACTTCATGCTTTACCCCTGGCCTGCTAGCCGAGGAGTGCAAGAGGCAACAACGGACAGCTGAGAACCTTCTCGTTCCTACCCCTCGGTTGGTTAGTAAAAACCATATTATCGGTATCACAAGACAGAGGGACACATCACAGAAGAATGCCACACTCTGGCACAGGAAGTAGAAAGCATGATCCAGAAAGGCCAGGCCAGGACAACGTAGTCCAGGCAAAGCAATGTGCCCCAGAAACCACAAGAAGAGAAACCTAGGGAAGCCTGAGAGGATTGCCAGCAAACCAGAGGAAGCAGAGGAATGATCATGTTCATTGCAGGGGGCCCTATGCCACAGATACCCCAGCTGGGTTACGACAATGACCGGTTGGGTCACAGCTAAGGGGAAAAGAAACCTTTCTCCCCTTCCAGGAAATAAACAAATTCCACCCGACCACACAGATGCCTTAGTCGTGGAAGTGGGGATAGAAAGCTTCATAGTCAAAAGGTCCTGGTTGACTTCGGGAGTTCTGTCAATCTTATCATGAAACAAGTCGCGGGGAAGATCAAACTAGCACAAAAGAGAATCCAACCAGTACACTTCTCCTTGGTGGGCCTAGGCGGCCGCCCCGTGCTTGTTCTGGGCCAGGCTACATTGTCCTTGGAAGTTGGTGACAGCAAGCATGTGTGGCTCACGGATGCCTTATTCACCATTATTGATATGTCTCTCACTTATAATGCCATATTAGGCCGACCATTCCTTGTTGAGTCCGAGGCGATCTTGTCTCTCCACTATTTGGCCATGCAAATCCACGCTCTAGGAGGGGTAGCAATTGTCAAAGCTAGTCAATACATAGCACAATAGACATATCTAGCATCCTTACAAGCACTAGAGGAAACTGATTAAACATGGCATAGTCGCAGGAGCCACACAGAAAGAAACAGGGAATTGCAAAACCCCTACCTATATTTTGAAATAAATAAAGATGTCATTATTAAGTCCAACATTATGTTCTTTCCCTTGCTAGGTGCAAACAGGTTTCAAGTCATGAGGCGACTGATTCGTCAGCCCTCACCGACCTTATCAACATCAGGAGGCGATTGACCTACTCTCCCTCGCTGATTTTTTATGCTATGAAGTGATCGAGCATCTCTCCTTCATTGGCCATATAGCATATCATAAGGTGGCTGACCCATCACCCCTCATTGACATTATCAACATCAGGAGGCGATTGACATGCTCTCCCTCACTGATCTATTTTTCCATAAGTGATTGAGCATCTCTCCTTCATTAGCTATACAACATGTCATGAGGCGGCTGACCTGTCACCCCTCATTGACCTTATCAACATTAGGAGGCGATTGACCTGCTCTCCCTCGCTGATCTATTTTTCCATAAAGTGATCAAGCATCTCTCCTTCATTGGCCCTACATCAACTCATGAGGCGGCTGATCCATCACCCCTCATTGACCTTATCACCATTAAGAGGCGATTGACCTGCTCTCCCTCGCTGATTTTTTACGCCATGAAGTGATCGAGCATCTCTCCTTCATTGGCCATACAGCATGTCATAAGGCGGCTGACCCGTCACCCCTCACTGACCTTATCAACATCAGGAGACGATTGACTGGCTCTTCCTTGCTGATTGTTTACGCCATGAAGTGATCGAGCATATCTCCTTCATTAGCCATACAGCATGTCATGAGGTGGCTTACCTGTCATCCCTTATTGACCTTATCAATATCAGGAGGCGATTGACCTACTCTCCCTTGCTAATCTTTTATGACATGAAGTAACCAAGCATCACTCCTTCCTCGGCACTATGTCAAGTCCTTAGGCGGCCGATCTGTTACCCCTTACTCAATTGGGAAGACACCTTCCAACCATTGGATAATAGTAAGTCCTCAGGTCCACGACTTCCACATCACGTGGACATAAAATAAGAGGCAATACTGATAACTACGACAAGGGCAAACCCAAGGATCTCATCCCTGAAATCCTATGGCATCAAAATAACATCAACAAACCCAAATGCCTAAAGAAAATGATCATTCACATAAAAGCTCCACAAAGTCTCTCTTTATTACAAAGCATTGTGAAACATTACAAAAGGTCCTACTTACAACTAAGAATCAACTTGCTACTAAAAAAAGAGAAACACGGATAAATAAGTTAGGATTACATAAACAACTAAAGCTTTTAAAAAATCGACGGCGGAACAGTCAAGAAGATTGTACACCCCACATGAGTATAACAAAGACTATTTGACTAATAGCATCTATAAGAGATCAACGCTGAAACCATTCTCGTCGTAGAGTATATGGTAGTGTATGAGTCTCCTTGTTGTGACAGATTTTTGTATCAACCACATTACTTGGCAAAATATTCACATTCTTGCCAGCAACCGCTCGTTCAACAGGAAAAAGTCGAGTATAATGCTTCTTTTTTGAACCTCGATAGAAGTCTGGCTGCCCAGGCAAAGATTAAACTCCCAGGGAGGGCGGCCTCGCTCCTAACTCATCAACACCAGGGGGAAGTGGAGCCTCGGAAGGTAAACCGGAAGGAAGGGGAGGGTCCACAACAAACAACTCATCCACGGTAAACAAAATGCCAACAATGTATGACCCACTAATATCATATGTACCCTCAACGACCCCTTTGTCTTCATCATTTCCTCCTCTTCAGATCCCTTCCCGATATTTATTCATTTCTCCCTCATTGCTCGGGCCATGCACCGACAGAACACATCTTCCCCCATATAGAACTCTTCCTCTATAGGGAGTTCCACTTCGACTGCCACTAGCTCTTTTCCTGGATTGACCCGGGTTGCGTCTATGCATTTTTAGACATAAAAGCGAGCAACTCGCTAAACCTCAGCACCCATATTTCACCTCAAGTCATCCCTTTCTTTATCCAGCTTCTCTCTAGTAAGAACAGCTTCCGCCGCGACTTTTTCGGCCTCCTTCTTCTCCTACCGCCTCTCTACCAGCTCAGTCTCCAGGTTCTCTAGCATCCCTCGTAGCTTGTCTGTTTCTTACAGACATTTGGCATAATCCTCCAGCATATGGGCCTCCCACCCGTAACTCTCACTCATCATCTTGTGGACCCGTTGCTCTGACTCCTGCCTAACTTCAGCCAGGCGGCGTAGGGCCTCCTTCCTTGCCTTCACCGCGTATCCACCCTAGATTTCTCCAGGGACAGATCAGTGTCGTACTTCTCCTTCTCCACTAACTGGCTCCGGGCGGCGGATAACTCCCTCTTTACATGCTCCAACTCCTCCTACACAGGACCGAGATACCGACCGTCCTTCATCGTATGAGTAGAAATATATAACAAAGCGTTCACACCTTGTACGGATCGCACAACATACGATCACATATCCACAGCAAAACAGAACATTCATCTAAGAAAGACAAATCTACACCCATACCATCATCATACGACGAAAGCCTATTTCCATTCTCCCCTCATCTAGATGTTGGGGCAGATGTATCTCATCTTCAGCACGGAACTACTTCTGTATCTTATTAAAGGGAAGATCATCCTCCCAAGGAAGAGACCTGGGCGCCCGTACCCTTTTAGAAGTAGACACCTGCTGCTATGTATCCCTAAGTTCAGCCGTCGTGATGGAGGGAATCACTTAAGGCGGCTCTTACGGTGGCTAATCCGGTTTAGCCCCCACCGCCTCAGCCAGTGGGGAGACCGCTGGAATAGATGCCTCCTTATTGACTGAAGAAACCTCATCCACCACTACTAGAGAGGTCGCCATCCCAACTCACCTGCTTCGTCCTACAAACACAAATAGGCACAATTCATCATTTATCCCCACCCACGTCAGCAATGATCAAATGAATATACCTACGATTACCTCACTTGGACGAGCCTTTTTGGCTGACGGCCCAGCATCCACTGCCCGATCCTGACCCTCGGCACGGTGCTTGGCGTATCCGATAGATCAGGCATCTCTACTGCCCTTAGACGCTTCTCATGGACCTCCTTGTCTGAAGCGATAGTTGATACTTCCACAAGGACAGGCGCCTCCACTGGAATTGGAGGCTGCCTATAGTTATCTTCTAGATCCTTCTTCTCCCCTGGCCCCTGGCCATTCACAAAGATTGCGCACACCGTCGACCAGCAGTGGCACGCATTTCTTCTCCCCTGGCCCCCTGGCCATTCACAAAGATTGCGTACATCGTCGACCAGCAGTGGCACGCATTAGATCAAGCGCCGCGTCACCTATAAACATAAAAAAACAATCATTCGCTTGGATAAGCGTCGAAACTCACCATACGAAACTTTATTCACCGGCATAAACTATCCTCGATCTAAGAGATCCTTGGTTCTTAAAAAAATTTAAGCCCTAAGCAAAAACTATAAAATAGGTCATTTTAAAACAAATCATGTTTATGAGTACTTCAAAAAAGGTAATATTTTATTGATAAATTGTATAAAAAATTATTAAATTCGATAAAATATATATTTTATTAGAAATACAAGATTATTATTTAAAAAGTAAAATAAAAGTGATATATATAAAATGCAAGGAAAAAAAATAAAATATACATTTTCAAATGACTATTAAATATTGAAATTCAAAAGTTTGTAGCATTTTAAGAAATAAAAAAAATTGAGAGAGATTAGACAGAAAGAGTAGTGTGAGAATTGGAAAAAAATTTAAAATTAGAAAGTAAAAGAGTAAAATTTTAAGAATTGTAGTGTTTTTAAATTTTAATAGTAGTGGGAAATTAAATTGGAAGAATAAGAGAGTATATATAAATAAATTAATTAAAGAAATTAAATTCAAAATTAATGTTTTTTTATCGTTGGTGTATCTTTTATGTTTCTTTCTTTTTTTTATCTGGACACCAAAACGACATCGTTTTAATGGCTAGATTTTTAAAAAATAATTAAATGAATGAACTCCTTCTTCTTCTTGATAATGACTGAAAGGAAGCGTATAAAGGATAAATTAATTAATGTTGTTCAAGTGCTATTATTTTTTTTTATTATTTCTACTCTTGTTTTTAGGCTATAGTAAAAGGATAAATTAATTAGGAGTTATAAAATTTCTACAAAAACAGCACCCACTACACTATCATTGGAAAATTTTAAAGTCCTCTGAAATCCGAGACCCTTAATAAACACTCTTACTGCTCCTAATAGACGGCCAAACAATACTTTTATTATTTTATATAAAACACTCGTTTTATAAAATTTTAATACTCCCTCCATTCTGAAATATAAGTCGTTTTAGAATTTTCATCAAAACCAATAAAACATTAATTAGATCATAGTAAAGACTAATTTACCCTTGTACATCTCTCTTAAAACTCTATTTCTCATATAAACTCTATACAATATTGATTATCTCTTTTACTTTAAATAAGAGTAAATATGACAAAAATTGCATTGGTAACATAAAACGACATATAAAAAAAACATAAAAACTCTAAAACGACTTATATTTCAGAATGGATGAAGTATAAAACATTGAGGTCATTCTGTACAAATCAAATAACTCTCTACTCATCCCTTGGTTATACTTCACTCTTCATGGATTAATTTCAGAATTCTTAAAAAATAATATTTATAGGATAAAGTTTAAAAAAGTATTTTCTAGTTTGACTTTTTTTTTATCAAAAATAAGATTGTAGAATTTTTTATATCAAATGGGTGTCTGTGTTTTTGCTCTTTTATAAAAAAAAAATAAATTTTTATAGCTCTATTATAAAAAATGAAACTGTAAATTTTTTTTTGTATCAAACAGATATCTGCATAGTTATTAAACTCGAATCGACTCGGCCGATTCAACCCGGTTCGCCCTGATCCGGTGATTAGAACGGTTCGAAGAGTCTGTGAGCCATGGCACTAAAGACCCACTAACCCCGCCGGGTCAACAAGTGACCCATTAATCCGATCACGGGTCACTGGATCATAATAAATAAAAAAAATTTTATAAATTAAATCCTACTAACTCTGCTCTGTTTTTATGTCCTTTGAACTTGTACATTCTATTTATTCTTCTACTCCTTAATTTTCACCTTTTTCATTACAATCTCTTATACTATTGATTTTAAATTTTGATTATCCATTCCATTATTTATTATAAATTTTATATTTTTAGTTATACTAAGGATAATTTTTTTCTTTTTGATACTTATAGGTATGAATTTATTATAACTATTATTATGTGTATATTTTTTTTATTTTGAATTTACAATATTGCTGAAGTTAAATATTGTTAACTTTTTTGTCTGTTATATTATTTTATTGTATTATAAGATTAAATTCCATAAAAATATTGAAATTTACATATTTTCTTCTTGAACCGATTCAATAACGGATTAACTCTAATTGAACCTTTAACCCATGACCCTATTACCTTTCCGGTTTATTGACCGGGTCGAATTTGACAACCATAAATATCTGTGATTTTTTTTCTTTTTCATTTCATACTTACAATAAATATTAAGAATTTCACATTCACATTTTATAAAAAATAGAACTATAAAATTCTTTTAATAACAAAACAAAATCACAAACATACATTTTATTAAAAAAAAATTTACAGTCCTATTTTTAATAAAAAAATCAAACCACATTACACTTTTTTTAAACTATCTTATATATATGAATGTATATATACCGCGTATGTAAGTTGAAAGCAAAAATCAACCTTTACCATTCGAACGCAAAACA
The DNA here is from genome assembly GCA_948330485.1 of Euphorbia neoarborescens. Lineage (NCBI taxonomy): Eukaryota > Viridiplantae > Streptophyta > Magnoliopsida > Malpighiales > Euphorbiaceae > Euphorbia > Euphorbia neoarborescens. The sequence continues at coordinate 6,360 of CAOJCR014342070.1, read as the reverse complement.
AAGCATAAATCCTGCCATTTTCCATGAACAAACCCAACCTATAACTAATATTATATTTTACACAAAGTACATATAATAATTGGTCAGAAAAAAAACCACAAAAAGTAGCATTTGAAGCGGCTATGCTATAGATACACTGACTGCCAGGCCAAACAAAACATAATTAATTAATCTGTTTACAAAGTTGATTGGAAATTGAGCAACCATTAATTGAAATTGCCAGCATTCTCCTCAGAAGGGGTGCCTGAGCCTGACTCAAGTCTGCATGATTCAAGAACACTCCTTGCAGCTTCCTTAACTACTTGTCCATTAACAAAGTGTTGACGGCAGACTGGCATATAAACATCAGCACCACCAATGAGTTCTGTTTGTGTCTCTTCTGTCTTCCTCAAGGTGAAGAAGGCTTTTTTTCCACAAAGTTCACATCTTGCAGTTAACTTGGTTACAGTATCTGCCAGAGGAATTATGTCTAGCACAGAACCAAAGCTCCTCCTGCCAATCAAGTCCTAGTTTCATCAATATATGTATTTTCTACTCAATAATTAAATTAAACTGGCCTTTTGATATGGCATCAAAGTCTTCTAGACCCAAAAACTGTAACGTATTCCTTGGCACAAGTTTTATAAGGTTGTTTAAAGAAAAGTTTAATGTGTAATATAAGGAAAACTTTCTAATCCTCCATTTTGGTGTTCAACCCCTCTAAGTACATTGCAATCCCTTACCCCATCCAAAAATCTTTCTCCCAAACAAAGAAAAAGTTTCAAACTTTACTTTAAAAACCCACTTAAAACTTTCTGCCAAGCAATGCATAAAGGTCAAGTCGAGTCTGTAGCCATGTAAAGAAAAGGACATTGCTATTAGTCACTGAAGCAGACTCATCTACTGAACAAAATGGCTTTCAGATTAGTGAAAAAATCACCTCAAATAATCCCCATCTAGACCAGCCACAATTACAGTCTTCCCATCAGTATCAACAGCCTTGCAACAGAAAGCATAAAGGTCTTCAAAAAATTGAGCTTCATCAATGCCAATTACATCAACCTGTCAACAGGAGAGGATTGGGAATAAATAAGCACTTAATGAAAACCATAAACTTAAAGACACATTTGAGCAGCAACACCAACAAACTTACATTTGAACTGTGAAGTACATTAAAACGCATTTGTAGAATTTTGAGGTCGTCATCAAAACCTCAGGGATTATCGGTAATTTAAGTTTTTTTTTTTTTTTTTTTTTTCTGGACCAGATTTTCCGGCCATCCAATGTCCTAAACCTATATTGAGGCCCAAACTAATCCAGATTCGCCTCCAGGAAGCAAATAAGGCTAAGAATCAAACCTGGGGCAATTAGCCCAAGAACAATCTGTCAAGGTACTCATTGACATCTGGACTACTCTAAGGGTCCGCTTGGATCAAGGGTTGGGAGGGGTTCATAAAAGAAGAGTTGGAGAACAGATTTGTCCATTTAGTATTTTAACCCTTAAAAACCCACTAAATTAGTGAGTTGGTGCAGAGGGGTTGAGAGGGATAAAAATATAAAATGGACAAATATACCTTCTAATTCTTTCTTTATGAACCCTCCCAACCCTTGATCCAAGCAGACCCTAAGGTTTTTTTGCTGAGTTTTTTAAACCATGATCTATTTCATTAAATTCGGAAAAAGCAATCCTAAATTGTTTACAACTACAAATTGGGATAAGATATTACGTATTATTTGAAAAATACGCCACAATATTCAGAAGAAAAAAAACAAGCAAATGATCGCATCACTACATTTATTTGTTGTTTTTTTTTATAATTGGCTACAAATTCGGCACCTTTTCGTAAGCATCAACTCCAAGCTTCTCCTGGAAGGAAGAGAGATCCGCCAATGCCCAGCAGGGAAACTTCAATCCATCGTGAGAAACCGCTGAATCTATAGCATACCTATTGTCCTTGCTTGATTTTATCATCGCCACTTTTCTGCACATAACTTTTACCAGTTAGACAGTAAGAACGGGTGACAAAAGCAAACAGAAAATGGAGCAATCACAGACCTGCCATTCTCGGCATCCGAGTTGATCCGGCGAAGAAGAGCAGTGGTTTTTCCGGAAAACATAGGGCCCAAGATGACGTGAATCTCACCGGCGGCTGCCTTCCCATGTCGCTCGATGGCAATAGCAGTTCGAAAAGCAGCCATGGATCCAACAGTTTGGGGAGAGAAAGAGAAAACTGGTAGATGAGAAATGGGGATGAAGAAGAAGAAGAAGAAGAAGAAAGTTGAATCGAATTATTAGTATATTGAATTATAAAAAGCGTAAAAAGAAGACATGAATGTGGAGGGAGTTGAAATTGTGGAGGGAAAACAACATTTAAAAACAGAAGAGCCAAATTAATCGTCTTGTCCCGCCTTTTGTTTTTCCTTTTTAAGATTCCACAAAATTGAATTACATATTTAAACCTTTTTTTTAAGCATTTACTTTAAAGCACACGAAATTATATACTAACATTTTACAAAATAATGAAAACAAAAATATATGACATTTAGAAAAAAAACAGTAAACAAATGTGTAGAAATTGCAATCTTGAATTGATTGAACAAAGAAAGTAAAACAGTATATAATGCAAGAACACACAGAAATTATCTTGGTTCGGTTTCGATTCTTGAAACTTACATCCAGCAACAAGAGCACTCTTTATTGATTATGATCGTAGCGAATTCAATTACATGAAGCCTTTTGTTTTTATACTCAAAGCCTTTAACTAACTATCTAACTGAAATATACATTTGCAGGAGAAAGCTTTGCCGTTGCTGTTGGGCCCAAATTTTGTCAGCGTAACACCTGCTTATATGCTGCTTCAGTCAAACACTCCTTTAGTGTTGAATCCCCAAATCTGCATAACTTAATTTCTGTCTACAGCCACATTTCTTCCCCGTAGACAGAAATCCCGATTGCAACACCCACCAAAATCACAAAGATTGCTCTGCTTCACATGCAACCATGCATCTAGCCACCAGGGTCTTCTTCTAGCCCAACTAATCTCATGAACTGTTGGATCTTCGCGGAACTAACAGGTTTGGTTAATGCATCTTCACTGTTTTCATTCGTATCTACTTTCTCCACTTCTAGATCTCCTTTACTAATTATTTCTCTAACAAAGTGATATCGTACATCTATGTGCTTCGTTCTATTGTGAAAAACATGGTTCTTGGTTAGAGTGATTGCACTTTGACTGTCACTTGATAATTTTATCCTCTTTGTGTTGAACCACATGCATGTTAGTAAGCGTTTTAGCCATAGCCCTTCTTTTACTGCTTCTGATATAGCCATATACTCTGCATCCGTAGAAGAAAGAGCCACCACCCCTTGTAACTGTGATTTCCAGCTTACAGTGTTACCATAGATTTTGAATAGATACCCTGTTGTTGATTTTTTGTTGTCTATGTTTACTGCATGGTTTGAGTCACAATTGCCTTCTATCTCAATGAATTCTGATGCTAAGCCCTTGTTGTAGACTAAACCATAATTGCTAGTTGCTCTTAGGTACTTTAGAACCCATTTGACAGCATACTAATGCTCCATGCCTGGATTTGACATGTATCTACTTATGACACTAGATGCAAAAGCTAAGTCTGGTCTGGTACAAACCATTGAGTACATTACACTGCCAACTGCACTTGCATAGGGAATTAGTTCCATCTTCATCATATCTGCTTCTGTAGTTGGAGACTTTTTTATTGAGAGTTTGAAGTGATTGCCTACTGGAGTGTTCACAGCCTTGCATGTCAGTATATTGTATTTCTTTAGCAGTTTGAGTATGTAGTCCTTATGGGATAGACTTAGTTTTCCCTGGTTTCTGTCTCTCTTGATTGACATACCTAGGATTTTTCTTGCACATCCTATATCCTTCATTTCAAATTCAGTGGAGAGCATCCTTCTAAGCTTGTCAATCTCACACATTGATACTGATGCTATCAACATGTCATCCACATATAGGATTAATAGGATACATACTTTACTTGAGATCCACTTTGAATACACACAATTGTCTTCTGGATTTCTATTAAACCCAACTCTTATCATAAATTGATCAAACTTCAGATACCACTGCCTAGGAGCCTGCTTTAACCCATAGAGTGATCTTGTCAACAAACATACCTTATCCCCTGATCCTGTAGCTTGATAGCCTTCTGGTTGTGTCATATAGATCTTCTCATGTAGATCTCCATGTAGAAAAGTTGTCTTCAAATCCAATTGCTCTAAGTACATGTCATGATGTGTGACAATTGAGAGTAGTACCCTAATGGAGGTATGTCTGACCACTGGTGAGAATAATTCATTGAAGTCAGTACCTTCAACCTGTGCATATCCCTTGGCTACCAACCTTGCCTTGCATCTCAGTCTTTGTGTACCAGTTGATTCTTCCTTCAGTTTATACATCCATTTGCACCCAATTGGTTTCTACCCTACTGGTTTATCAACTAAGACCCAGATGTCATTTTTTAACAGACTATTCATTTCGTTATCCATTGCCTCCAGCCATTTGTCCTTCTGTAGACTTTCAATAGCTTCATTATAGGTTTTAGGGACATGTTCATCATCTATTGCTTTAGTAGTTGTTAAAGCATAGCATATCATGTCTTCATATCCATACCTATCTGGTGGTCTAATGTTTCTCCTGGCCCTATCTCTGACTAATGTACAATTTCTGGGGTCAGGTTGGACATCTTGAGGATATGCAGGTGTTTGACCTCTCTGACTTTCATCCATTACCAGTTCAGAGTTCCTCATTTAAGATTCTGAAAGTTTGACTGAATTCTGCCTGGCTATCTTGTTTGCATCAACAGAGGTTGTTCTCTCTTCTGAGAAGTACATAATATCTTCCTTAAATCTCACATCTCGGCTCACAAAGCTTCTTCCATATCCATCTTCCTTAGTCCATAATTTATACCCTTTAATGCCTTCAGGGTATCCTATGAACATACATTTGATGGCCCTTGCTTCAAGCTTGTCCTGTTTGAGGTAAGCATAGGCTACACAACCCAATGTCCTGAGGTTTTATAGGTTTGGGGGGTGTCCAGTCCATATTTCCTTGGGTGTCCTGTAATTAATTGAGGTAGAGGGGCACCTGTTGATCAAGTAAGTTGCTGTATGGACTACTTGACCCCAGAATTTCTTTGGGAGGTTTGCTTGTAATAGCATACATCTTGTCCTTTCAAGGATGGTTTTGTTACATTGCTCAGCCACTCCATTCTATTATGGAGTGTATGGGACAGTGAGGTGTCTTTCGATACCTTCATCCTTGCAGTAGGAATTGAATTCATTTTTGACAAATTTCAAGCCATTATCAGTCCTGAGGATCTTTACCATGTTGCCAGTTTGGACTTCCACCATTTGTTTCCATTCTTTAAATGATTCAAATGCCCCTTCCTTCCTCTTTAGGATATACACCCATACCTTTCTTGAATAATAATCTATGATAGATATCAAGTACCTTGCTCCCCCTATTATTTCTGTCCTTGCTGGTCCCCAAAGATCTACATGTACATAGCTTAGCCTATCAATAGATGTGAAGGTAGATTTTTGGAACTTTAGTCTTGTTGCATTTCCAGTATGGTCAGCAGGTCCATTAGTAATCCTAGTATTGAACATTGGCACTCAATGAAGTGAGTATTAAAGTATTCGAAGGATACATTCAGTTATGGTCTGAATTACAGACGTACTGAAAGAAGAAATCTACCAATGATAGAAGGATGTTGTGATGCAAATCATGGAGCTGATTTGGATAGAAGGAAATCAACTACTGTATATTTGTTCAAAGTCTTCGGTAACACAGTCAGTTGGAAGGCTTGTCTTCAGTCAGTAGTGGCTCTATCATCAACAGATGCTGAGTACGTGGAAATCTCAGATGTTGTTAAGGAAGCCATGTGGTTACAAAGTCTACTAAGTTGTATGGGTTTCGAAGTTGGGAAATCAGTACTATACAGTGATAGTCAGAGTGCATTGGCATTGACTAGGAATCATATGTTTCGCGATAGAAATAAACACATTGATATACGATTTCACTTTGTCAGAGATGTAGTTGAAAGAAGTTGACGTGCATTTTTGCATGCATACTTTTAAGTTCATTTGGCATGCATTCATATTTACAAATTTACATCCAATTTTCAAATTAAATCATGCACTCTGCAAGTATACGGATCGTTCAAGCAGTATAAAACGGAATTTTAAGTTCCGATTATCGAATCGCACAAGGAAGGAGGGTTACAGTAGAATTATATAACTTAAAATACTGTTTATGTAAATCTAATTAAGGTGTTGGTCAAAAGATCATTCCAAACACAAAATTCCAACCCAAGCATGCATAAAGGTCATCTCAT
>CAOJCR014341470.1:0-13228 GCA_948330485.1 Euphorbia neoarborescens | reverse complement strand
TTTCAATAACCAAAAGCATGTGAAGTAAACTAAAAATATACAAAAATGACATGCTCACATGGCAAAGATGTGGAAATGAAAGAGTTTGAGGCTCAGGATTGTCTTTCCGTCGAGAATCCACAAGTCGAGTGTCAAGAGTCCGTGTTTGTCCCAGTGATCTCCATTGAACCTGACTACCCGAATCAAATGTTTCCTTAAGTTGATATTAGCTACTAAACCCCCCAAAGCAAGAAGATTCATTATTTAAATCTCTTGCTTTAGTGTTGTTTGAGATTTTTTTTGTGTTTGGATAAGTTGTTTTTGAGAGGATTTTTTCTTCTTCTTTTGTTTGGGTCTTTTTTGGTGTTTTTGCAAAGTGAAATAGATAAGATGAAGGTGAGGAAATGATGGTGTAAGGAAGTGAAGAATATGAAAATGAATGAAATAGAAGCGGTGATGAATATGGATGCTTGAAGATGAAGGTGTTGAAGATAAAGATGAGTGTAAGGAAGTGAGTTGAGAAAAGAACATATTTTTTGTGTCTCTTGGTGACAAAAATGTGGCCCCCTTTTCTTAATGCCTCTCAAATCTGATTTTATGGAGTCAAAATCAGATTTCATCCCAAAAAGGCATGATTTTGAACCTTCTTTCTCATTTGCCTCCTTCCTTTTTCATGCAATGTTTAGTCAAAAGCCTATCTTCCCATTATCCTCTTATTTTGATTTCTTATTTCTTCTTTTATTAGTCTAAAAATCAGATTTCCATTTTTTTATGTCACAAAAAGAGGTATTTATCTCATTTAAGCATTTGGACTATGGGTGTGTAGACCTAAGGGATGGGCTTGGGCCCAATTGGGCCTTAGGCCCACATGCCCATGGTGAGGTTTGGTCTACTAAAATCACTTGTGAAAAACTTGATTTGGGTCTTCTTAGTGCGGATATCAGAGTTCTTATCTACTTCTTTTACTCAACTTGCGTGAATACAAAAGAATAAGAAAGGTATCAGCGAATGCTGGTTTCATCATTGCCTTGGAAAAAATCCTGTGCTCACAGTACGGTAAGCCCATAGTACGTTATTAAGCTCATCTGCCTAGGTCACTTTGTGTGTCGTCAACCATCTCTTGATGATGCCCCTGATGGTTTTGTTGGTGACTTCAGTCAGCCCGTTGGACTGTAGGTGTGCTACGGATATAAAACTTTTGACAGTGTGGAGGTTGGAGCAGAAGTCTTGGAATTTAGTGGATGCAAACTATGTGCCATTCTCTGTGATGATTCTGTGAGGTATGCCGAATCTTGTGATGATTTGATCCCAGAAGAAATCGATGACCTTTTCTGGAGTAATTATACTGACGACCTATGCCTCTACCCACTTAGAAAAATGGTTCATGGCTACCAGGAGGAATTTCTATTTACGGCCGGCTTCGGATATAGGCCCCATGATGTAAATACCTAGGTGGCAAAAGGGCAAGCCGTGAGGATGCCTGCTTGACCGAGGGGAGAAAGGTGGCTTTTTTGGGAGTTCACCTAGCATTGGTGGCATGCTTATACATAGCCCTTGGCGTCTTCTTCTATGGATTCCCAGAAAAATCCGTCGAATCGAGCTTTTCTAACCAAGGACTGGAATGCCTGATGAGAGTCATATATACCTTCATACCGTTCCCGCAGCATGTAGGATCCCTCATATTTGTCTATGCATTTAAGGAGTAGCTGGGAAAAAGATCATCTGTAGAGTTGATCTTCCATTAGAGTATACCATTCGACCCGCCTGGTGATGGAGGATGCTTGTTCTTTGTCTGGGAGCAGGATGCCCTCCTTGAGATATTGAATAATTGGGGAGCGCCAATCGCGAAAGGTAGTGGAAATGGGGAGGGCCTAGTTTATCGATAAACTCGACTACCTCTAGACTTCTAGTGGACACTGTAAAGAATTTCATTCACCCAAATCAATTGCTGCTTTTGCCAATCTATCAACCTCCATATTGTTTTTCGGTGGTATATGCTCAATGATCTAGGATGCCCCTTGCCCTTCTATTTCCGAAAGCAGGGTTCAGCCGTAAGCCAAATAATCCGCCATATGTGCATCCATGGTCTGAAAATGCTTATTGATTTGATTGATGACCATCCTAGATTCTCTTTGAATACAAAATCTGTCTAGGGCTATCTCTCTTATGAGCTACAAAGCTTTGATCATGGCTTCATACTCGGTAACGCTGTTGGTTACGAGGAAGGAGAGTTCGGAGGCATATCTTAGCTTGACTTGATATAGGCCTTGTATGTATACCAAAATACCGGCGCCCTTCTAGGAAGATGCCCCATCAATCTGCACTAGCCATTCTTCTAGCTGGAGGGGTAACTGCTCCAGTAACTCTGCAAACTCTATAACAAAGTCAGCCAATACCTACACCTTTATAGATGGCCTGGCCTGAAACTGGATATGAAATTCCCCCAATCTAACCACCCACTCGGATATCCACCCCTAGGTCTCTTGTCATTGCAATACTTTTCTTAATGGCTATCCTATTCAGATAATGATGGAATGGGCTTGGAAGTATGGCCTGAGCTTCATGGAAGTAGAGACCAAGGCCAGAGCTAGCTTCTCTATCTTGGGATACCGCAACTCTGCACCTTTAAGGACATGGCTGGTGTAGTACATGAGGTACTGTTGTTGGTGTTCTTCCCAGAGGATGCCTGCCCCTACTGCTTCCTTAGTGGCCGCCAAGTAGACTATCGGTTTTTCCCTTAGAACGGGGCGACTGAGCAAGGGTAGATTTGATAAAAAATCTCTTAATATCCTCAAAAGCGACATAACAGACCCCATCCCACTTGAACTTCTGATCTTTCTTGATCACCTAAAAGAAAGGTAGGCACCTCTTAGCTGAAAAAGAGATGAAGCGGCCCAAGGTATTTATGCAGCCATTCAGATTTTGTACCTTAATGAGGGTTTTAAGGGGATTCATGTTAAGATTTGCCTAAATTTTCTCTAGGTTGGCTTCAATTCCTCTTTGGGATATCATAAACCCAAGAATTTTCTACCTTTTATACCAAAGGCACACTTCTCCGGGTTTAACTTGAGGTGAAATCACTGTAGGAATGGGAAAGCTGTCCACATATCATTGGGATGCTCTGCTTTCGTCTGGCTCTTAACGATCATATCATCCACATAGGCTTCGACCATCTTCCCTATCAGGTCTCCAAACATCTTATTAACCATTCTCTAATAAGTGATGTCTTTGTTCTTTAGGCCGAAAGGCATCATTTTGTAGTAGTATGTACCTCAGGCGTGATGAAGGAGATTTTTCCTCATCATGTGGATCCATCTGGATCTGATTATACCCTGCTATGGCATCCATGCTCGAGTACACAACATAACCCACAGTGGAATCCACTAGCTGATCAATATTGGGAAGGGGATAACTGTCCTTCGGGAAAACTTTATTGAGATCGATGAAATCTACACACATTCTCCATGCCCTGTTTGCTTTTTTGACCAATACCACGTTGGAAATATATTATGGGTAATTCACTACTTTGATATGTCCCACCTCCAATAGTTTTTAAACTTCAGTTCTAGTGGCTTCCTGGCATTCGAGCGCCACTTTCTCTATTTTTGGGCTATAAGGGTGGCCTTAGGATCAATATTTAATGACTGTTGGATGACGAAAGTCAGAACCCCTGTAATGTCGGTTTGTACCCAAGTAAATGTTTACTACTCTTCCTCCAGGACTTGCGTCAGTTGTGCACGTAATTCTATGCTTATCTCCATAGAGATCTTTACTTCCTTCCCTTTTTTGACCAAAAAGGTCTCTAATTCATCGACGGGCTTGATGTGCCAGACATGGTCTTCCCATTTAACCTCCTTCAGTAGCTGTAAAGATGCCAGATCAGTTTTCTACGCGCCTGTTGGCTTCCCCTAGCGATAGCCATTCCTCCACTAACAAGGATTTACATGGCAAGATAGTAGATAGTAGAGGGACATCACCACTTTTGATTCCACAAGAAAGAAACGCCCCAAGATGATGTTATATGCCAGGGACATGTCGATGATGGTGAACACAGCGTTTGCCCACCAGATATGCTTATCATTGCCTACCTCCAATGATAGTGTAGCCTGTCTTACAACCGGTACCGGATGGCCCTCCAGACCTACTAATGGAGCGTGCACATACTGAACTCGTGTGGGTACTAACTTTATCTTCTCCACCGCGTGCTTAATGATGAGATTCACCAAACTCCCTTAGTCAATTAGGATTATTTTAATGAGGTAGACCTCCAAGCCAGCCTCTATAACCAGGGCGTCTGTATGTCTTGTTGGGACATGATTGATTTCCTCAAGGGGAAGAAATGTCTCCCCTTTAGCTTACCCGGGATTGGCCTCAGTCTGCCATGGTCTTTTAGACCCGCATACCTTTTTTAGTCCTACTACAATGACTATAATCATTCCTCTACTACCCCTTACTGCGCAGCGGGTGTCATGAGCTTCCTTCTGTCTGTCCTCCTAAGGCTTTTTGGGGGCTTTGCTCTGCCTCGATTTTGTAGTCCTTGGTTTCCCATTCTTAATCATTGTCTCAACATCCTGAGCTAGGAATCTTCACTCTTCCATATTGTGCCACTCCTTCTTGTGGTATCTACAAAAGGTTTGCTTTGACTTCCTAAGGGGCAGGTGTTGGAGGAGGCCATATTATCGGTTCGTGCTTTTAGCATCTCCCCATTGGATGTTTTGGGTAATAGCATGAATCGATTCTCCTTCCATCACTTAAAATGGTCTGGCCTATCCCTTCGGGTATGACTATCACCAGCTACGCTCTGCTGTCGGCTAGGCACAGACTTAGCCTCTGTTCTTCCAGTGTTTCTAGATTCCTCTTTCATTTTTTTTTTCACCTCCACGTTGTTGGTTGTGTTGTGGATAAAGGACTTATACACCGTGGTGAAATCCAGATTCTTGACATTCAAGCATGCCCAATTGAAGCATTTTATGTACTTCTTTAGGGGCTCTCCAGGCAGCTTCTTTACATTATGAACGCTGCGAGACAGTTTGCCAATGGGTATGGAACCTCAGAAGTTGGCGGAGAACTGTTTCTCCAAATAGTCTCATCCTATGAAGCACCCGAGATCTAAATTGTCAAACCATAAGGAGGCTAGTCCCCTTAAGGTTATACTGAACAGTCTATAAATTAAGACTTCTGTGGCACCAGCTAGCGTAATCTTTTCTGCAAAGGTTCGGATGTGATCCTCCAGATTGTCCTTTTTATCAAAGTCCTTTATGACTATCTGCTTAAATTCTAAGTCAAATGACATGTCCATGATACGTCTGTAGAACTAAGATTCTGCTAAGTGAGAGATGGGATCTTGATAGGCCATATTGTATTTGTCTGGCCCTATCACAATAGGGCTCTAAATCTGGGATCTTCCAATAGATCAGTAGTTAGAGCTAGGGTGATAGCCACCGGTGGGTATACCAGGTTTGAGAAAACTATTATGGGGAGAGCTGGTGGGGGTAGAGGTATTTGTGATGTCCCCAGAGGGCTGTGTGGCTGAGTAGGGGGGATTTGGATAATGCGGGGTTGATGTGGCTGGTGTGAACTAGCGACCTTTTTAAAGAAAATTAAAAGTGGATTTTAGTTTTTTGAAAATTGAATTTTGAAGATAAGAGATTAGATTTGGAAAAGAAAGCACTTTCAGCGTGAGCGATTTGACGCTCTCAAAAGTTTGAATTAAATTTGATTAAATTATCAAAAGAGACACTTTCGACGCGAGTGATTTGATGCCCTCGAAAGTAGTTAATTTGGGCTTGAGGAAAATAATAAATTCCTTAAGCAAATAAGTTCTACCTCTTCCGAAATACCTCTTGCATAAGAAGCGAAATGAGGCTCTCGATCTCTAAGAAGCGAAATACCTCTTGTATGAATGCGAACTTTAGGATTTTAATTAGATAGAAACCCAAATGCTTGGAAAAGATAGATTTAATGAAATCGAAGTTAGAGGTGAAAAAATTTTAAAAGGAATCAACTCGATCTCTAAAAAATGATATTTGGAGTCGCCACCCGGTTCCAAGCTCTACGGAAAATTAATTCACGATATTTCTTAGACTCTAAGTCTCGAATCCAAAATTGTGATCCAGAGATCGGGTTCAGACAAGACATCTACATATCTCTTTTCAAAAGAATTTTTAAAGAAATCGATAATGCTTTGCTAAACGAAGTACTTTTATTTGTAAAAACAACCTAAATTGACTTTAAGTTAAAATTTAAGTGAACACGCATACACGAAGCGGTAAATAAATAAACAAATTATTTACAACCAAATCGAATCACGCAAGCTACGCTACGGGATACATTTGTCGGGGAAGGGGTGTATCACTCATGCATACATATTATATAACATGCATAATAGCTTAAAAATTAAACACTTAGCACATCAACATGCTTGAAATGGACATTTTAAGGAGAATAGAGAGATACGATAGCTCAGGATCATGCGATTAGGGGGACGTTTGACCCAATGTGATTTGTTAGATCAAACATTTTGGGTCGAGGGATGGTCTCGCGACGGCCCAAAAAACATTTTTGGCTAATTTTTTTAATGGGATGTAGCGATATTTATTTTAGAAATTCAGTTGGCTCCTATTTTAGTTTCGGAGCATGCATTTTTTGTGAGTCAATTATCCGGGAATGAATTCCCTTCGTAGCACTCTTTTAGCGGTCCTATTGCCGATATTAGCCAAGTCTAATCACAGGCGTATATTTATAGGAATTTGATTCTAAGTCACAGATACATATAAACGCGTCTAATTAAACGGCACAACATCAGGGCACATCAAATTAAAATTAAAGTGCGAAAAAATAAATGCATGATTTAACATTTTTAAAAACAAAGATTTTTTTTTGCATGGAAAAGGTAACATAATGTAATAAATAAATAAAAATTTATGGTGAAATAATACGAGTTATGTAATATTTAAAATTAAAACACAATTTTTAAAATTATTTAATGCATAAAAAAGAGATAGAAAGAGATTAAAATTAAATAAAACAAGAAACTAGCTTAAAAAGAATTTTTCAGCTTTAGCTACGGATTTAGCGACGGACGGAAATTTCGTCGCTAAATCGGGGAAGGAGGGCTGCTGACCAAAGGAATTACCTACGGATTCAGCGATGGAAATTTTCCGTCGCTGTTCACAGCAGACCCATCTTCGCTTTATTACGTGTTTTTCATTTTTAGTCTGCTTTTAGTCCCTTTTTTGTTCGAAAATTATCCCGAGCATACCAAAATATCCCAAGGTGCTCGGGAACTCATTTTAAGCACATTTGAGGTTTAAAAAACATGACCTTAACACACAAAATCACACTGTTATCAAAAAAACAAAACTCATTTGTTTCAAGTCATTTTTAATCCGTTTTGAGTCGTTTTTAAAACCATACCTCAACATAAAAAATACTCACAACAGCAAGAGGAATACGTGAAGTTGTCAAAAGGAGTTTTTTAGATGTTTTTAAAGCAAAACACCCCAACATAAAGATGTATTTTCGGTTTGTGGTCCTTTTTCGATTTTCTTTCGGCTTTTAAGAAAACTAAAAGGTAAAACTTAATCCTAACATACCAAACAAGCCACGAGTAAGCAAAATATGATTTAGGCTCATATTTCATTACATTCCCGACAAAAATTTGTGAGTTTGACATTTGAATATGATCAGAGATACTCTGGTGTCTCACCGTTTCAAACCCAAACCGAGCTTTCTTTGAGTTGTTTGATATTAATATTGATCGAAAAGCTTAGAAACAGAGAGATTTATTACCTAAATCCTTTGTTTTTTAGCTTTTTAATGATGATTTGAGGATGTGAATGAGTTTTGGAGTAGTTTTGGATGGGTTTTAGAATGGATTTTTTTTATTTTGGATGAAGAGGATTAGATTAAAATGATGGTTTGAGGGAAGATGGATGATGGAGATTAAAAGAAGGAATTGATGAAGAGGAAGATGGAGTTAATAGGAATGAAAGCTTGATGAAGATGATGATGAGAATGAAAGTTACTGAAAAATGAGAGCAAAAGGAGGAAAAGAGTGTGGCTGGCAAAATTAGAATCCCTCTCCCTTGATTTCAACGTGCTCCCCCCTTTGATGCCCTAAAACAATTCCTATTATACTACATCAAGTGGTCCCAAAATGTGTCATTTTTTGTCCAAGAAGGAATAACCTCATGTCTCTTAAATGTTATCCATTGGTTTTTAATTTTTATCCCTAATAAAATATCTCATCACACATCATTATTTATTTTTTAATTAAATAAAGAATGATGTAGATAAAATGGAATTATGGTAAAAGGGATTGGGTTGGAATGGGCCCATGAGTATTGTGGGTTCGGGTCCACAAGGGTTGGGCCTACATGCCTATGGTTGGATCTTTAAAGCTCAAACTTATAGGAAAATTACTTAATTCGGGCTCTTCGCGGTTCAGTGCTGGAGTCGTTGGTCTTCTTTTCGGTTAACTCAAACGGATATCAAAATAAGAAAAGTAGTCGACGAATGCCATTTTCATCATTGTCTTAGGGAAAAATCCCGTTCTCACAGACTGCCCCTCGTGTGACCAAATTCAAGAGTCAAATTTGAGAACACGATAGAGAGAGCAAGGGAACTTACCCATGCATATGGATTCAATGGTATATGTAGAATGCTGTATTCATGCATGAAACTTAGAAGAAACTCAAGTGATTGAAACACCTGAGACATACGCATTGCGGCTCGCGACTATATGCTTGCAGGATATATATAGTATTCGTGTCATACGTGTTTAGGATAAAAAGAATACGTGCCATACATAATTAAGATGAATGAGGTACGTGCATAACACGCTCTCGGGATAAAAGGGATACATGCCATACATATTTGAGATGAATAAGATATGTGTATAACACACAATAGGTAAAAAGAATATGTGCCATATGTATTTGAGATGAATGAGATGCGTGTGTAACACACTCTCAAGATGAAAGGGATATGTGCCATACGTAATAGGGATATACAAAGTACGTGCCATACGCACTCAAGATAAAAAGGATACATGTCATACGTATTTGAGATGAATGAGATATATGCATAACATATACTCGAGATAAAAAGGATACATGCCATATGTATTAGAGATGCACAAGGTACGTACCATACGTATTAAAGATGTATGAGATACGTGCCATACGCACTCGAGATAAAATGGATACGTTCTATACGTATTAGAGGTGAATGAGATACATGCCATATGCACTCGAAATAAAAAGGATATGTGCCATATGTATTAGAGGTGAATGAGATACGTGCCATATGCATTCGAAATAAAAAGGATACGTGCCATACATATTAGAGGTCGAGATAAAGAATATGTGCCATACGTATTAAAGATGTGCGAGATACGTGCCATATGCACTCGAGATAAAAAGGATATGTGCCATACGTATTTGAGATAAATGAGATATGTGCCATACGCACTAGAAATAAAAAGGATACATGCCATACATATTAGATGTGAATGACATACGTGCCATACACAATTGAAATAAAAAGGATACATGCCATATGTATTTGGTTAACATACGTGTATAATAGGTACTCGAGATAGAAAGGATATGTGCCATACATATTTGAGATGTGTGAGATACGTGCCATACGCAGTCGAGATAAAAAGGATACGTGCCATATGTATTTGAGATGAATGAGATACGTGCATAACACACACTCGAGATAAGAAGAAGTTTGGAATAAAGAAAATGTTAACCATAGGTTACGGTCAATCACGTACTGGGAACAATGTTAACCTTAAGTCAAGGAGAAATGCATATATGTTATACATAAAAAGGTGGTTGGACCGTCATAACATGAATTTTTACTTACAATTGACAAGTTTGGTAACAAAAATTTTGCCCCTTCATTTGTAAGTGAAAATGATGATATTTGTATGGAATGAGATGAGATGCATGGTCATATGGACTCAATCAGAGGTGGCGTGAAGGAAAATTTTGTGAAAAGACATGACGCATTTAGAGAAAGTGATCTATATCAGGGTGATGCAAAGTGTGGTATTTGTCATGGCGCAAAGATTCCAGCAGTTGCTTCCAATAAGTTGGGTATCCAACCATGCAGGGTGATATAGTGTCGTCAAAGATTTATGGCGAAACTGGCGAATACATCTGTCTCTATGCTATTGTTGGTAACGGGCTTTAAGACTCCGTATAAAGACTAGAATGTTCTGATACAGATGGCCCAGTCTATCGAATTTGCTCAGATCCTGAAGTGGGATGTATATACTAGAGAGTTCTAAATTTCTAGCTGAAGCGCCATTTTTCGGTTTCACTTCAGCGGACACACTTTTTTTCTTCTTTTTCTTTTTTTTTGGCGTAAGGAATATATCGCTATAGGGCTTGCTGAATGATGTGAACGTTCATAACATTACTTATGCAATACATGTAAATGCAACAGGAAAGAAGAAAGTAACTTCGAACTTAACTATCACTCCCTCTCGTTCTTGTGGGACCCTTTGGTTTCATACCCCTAGAAATAACTGAGCAGCCGACTGTTTCATGGTATGATTTACTAGCATTTTGAGCGTTGTGTGCCACTATCCAGTTGGGTTAGTTTCTTTGAATAAGGAATGGTAGAAATCACGTTGGTGATGCACTTTGGGTCAAGAGTGATCTTGTACTGGTTTAAGGGTCATGTGGATGATGTGCCCCTTGGGTTGATTAACTGAATGAAATGGTCTTGGGGGTCATATGAATGACATGCCCCAAGGATGGAAGCAAGATGGAACAGTCTTTAAGGGTCACATAGATGACGTGGCCCTTGACTGAAAATGAGGTAAACGGTCTTTAAGGGTCATACAAACGACATGCCCCTGGTCGAGATAAAAACAAACGATTTTAGGAGCTATGCGAACGACATGACCCCAAGTTCATGATAAGAGAATGAATTTTAAAGGTCATATAGGTGACATACCCCTCAGGGATGTGCGAGCATTGCAAGTATAGATTAGAAACAAATACATTTCAAAGCCTTTAATGCAAGCTTAAATGCATAATTGTTAAATGGATGATTCTTATTCATTCATCACTGCATTCATGTAATATTTCGAGTACATAGTTTTATATTGATGAATTTAATCTGACTTTTGAACAAGGAAAATGGTACATATCGCTTAACTCATCCTCTTTTGTAAGACAGCCTTTTTAGTTTTCCATCTGATATCTCTCACCTCACTTTTTTTTGTTATATATTTTTTGATGGGTAAGAGATTCCCCTGACTTTAATGGCTCTTTCTTTGAAAGCTGGGTTCGGATAACCTTGGGTAGCTTCTTGTGAACTTGTCTATAGGTGTTGAAATTTCTCCAAGGTACTTTGTTGAAGTCATTTGAGTGACTATAATGGCTTGATGGGATGGGAGACGATGATAAGGTCTCGATTCCAGTCCTCTGATGACACGAGCTTTACAATTGAGAGCACTTCCATAAAAGTAGCAGATTAGGTACGCATGTTCAAACTTTTGGGTTCATATTGCCCCTTCTGAGAGTCTTTTTTGTTAGGTATAGGGTTAAAAGGTTCTTCCAATTTGGAGTGTTTGAGGAGTCTATGGGCTTAAGGGATTAGACTTTAAGCTTGGAGGTTTGGATCTTTATTTATGACCTAAAGGCTACCGGATATGTATGGCTTGAGATGTGGGGTGCTCTTGAGTGTTACACCTTCCCAACATGTGATTTAAAGGGTATCTTGGTTTCTTTGAGGATCATAGCTTTTGGAAGGTTGTCCCAGAACAACTTTCTAGAGCTTAATATGCTGCAATCTTCGACTTGTCGGAGAGAGTTAAGGATTGGTCTTGGATTCGGCGCTCCATATTTTCTGTGTGTCTTCTTGAATGTTGAAGGATTCTCTTTCCTTTTATTATTATTATTATTATATTTTTTTTCTCTTTTTCTTAGAGGTTAAGTCAAGCGATCGATGCACCATTTTGACTCACTCAAAGTTTCAAGATTATTCTCATGCAATGATGCATTGCGAACATCAATATGTTAAATGAATGTTTAGATGAATGTAAAGACCCATCTGGAAACAATTCATGCAAGTAAACAGAAGATAAAATTGTTGCACTAATGGCTTTAAAGGTTATAAAGTTCAAAACAAGCCTTGAAATGCATCACATGAGAAGGAAAGAAGAACAGGTTTATTGTTCACAACGACGTCTTTCATCACACCATCCACATTGAAGCACTTGGATAAGCCAGACTTTTCAAGATGGAGCGTAGTCACTTTTAAAGTCACTTTACCTATGTCCTGGAAGCTTCACATATGACACATTTAATGTCATGTTCATGCAGACGCACCATCCAGATGAATAAATGTGAACATACAAGTGGGAAAGACGACATGCATAGATAGAAATAGTTCAACACACACTGTTGAAAATAAAATACCACATTACAAAAGATAAAATAACTCCATGCAGGCAGGGAGCCTTCAGATGACAGAATCCAATCCAAATGTGATGTTGCGGGGTGTGCTTAGGCCGATGGAGGATTCCCAAACCTTGGAAGAGGGTTGTTCTATGTGCTAGGCTTTATCGGTGCTGGCTCCTAAAACTTTCCCTCGGCCACCAGTTTCCAAATGGTGCTAACCATCCCCGCACATTCACTGGTCTTATGCGCGTTTGATACATGATAAGAGCAAAGTTTGATGTCTCCTCGGGAGACGGCATTTTGAAAGGCTTTACTGAATCAAGGATCCCGACAGCTCAACACTTGGCAAATATCTAGCTAAGCGATTCAGCCCAAGGATTGACAAAATTTCTCTTAGCTGCCTGGCTTGGCAATATCCAGTTCAGGAAAGGCAGCATTTAAAGAGGACAAACAAGCAGCTGGTGTGCCTGAAGACTTGAACCCTGAGTAAGATTTAGTCTTGAAGCCTGAGCTAGTCGATTTGGGGGTGACTTCATATTTTTCCAATTTCTTCCCCATCTCTAATACCTCAACATACAAGTGGAAGGTCTTGTACTTTATTTCTTTCTTGTAGACATCTAAGCTCCCGCCCACTAGCTTTATGATGCACGCTCAGCATGATATAAAATAATGCAATTTAGGTGTAGGTGCTGAGTACTCAACTCTTGGGCAGTGTATCCTGTCGTTGTCAAGTAATAAAACTGGATTTCAAGTCCAGGTATCGCTCCCACACGGAATTATATCTCTGCGACCTCTCATTCTAATGCTTTGGCGTGTACAAG
>CAOJCR014337481.1:0-12470 GCA_948330485.1 Euphorbia neoarborescens | reverse complement strand
AATGTCACAGATATGAGAACAATGGAAAACATATGAAACACAATAAACAAGTATGTTAATGCCATAGAAATTTCACCAAATATATCGGAGTCAAAGTAAAAAGATGAGGTCAAACCCAACCTCATCAATCGACCTCATATTTACATGAATTAAGGTTTACATATGAGACCTAGTTATTTGATTAATTATTCTACTTGAAGTGCCATCCCCACATTATATTCAGAAGCCCCTTTAAACTGCCTTCAGATAATAGTTAAAGTCGATACAAATCAAGATACGAGATTGATCACTATATATGTTAATTTAGGTTTTAATTTCTTGCAATTTACTTTTTTGTAATTTATTCACTCTTTTTATTCGCTCAAACACTTTAGGACACTTAGTAGTTTGGTGCCTGTCGATGCTTTCCCATGGATTGACACCCGAACTTAACCAAATATTATTACTTGATAGTAATTGGGTACACTGCCCTTTAGTGAGCCGTTCAGTAGTTGTTTCCAACCATTGCTAGACACATGTCAAAAGGCAGTTTTAGAAAGCCATGATCTGGAGGTTTATATGCTGGATGAACACTCATAATATCTGATGGAGCTGGATAGATTATGGGGCTACTGGAAGGCCAGGAAGCAGAGCTGGTCAGTTGTCGACAAGAGAAGGAAAAGGCCGTCAAGTCCAAAGAAGAATCCATCCTTGCTCATACCAAGTTGGATGAGGAATGGGATGATATGAAGGAGGAACAGGATCACAGGGCCATCCACCTTATCCATTTCTATGGTCAGCAGTATATTGACGTGGCTAGATCGAGGTTGGGGAAAGAACTTGTGGCTGTAGAAGTTCCCCTCTCCTCAAAAAAGCGAGGTGTTTCTGGGGTAGGTAGAACTTTTAAAACGTGTGAAATGGGTCCCACATTCAAAGGGAGTTGAGTCCTCATAGACATTGGATGAAGAGGGGGATGAAGATAAGGTAGCTGAAGAATGAGGTTATATCCCTCGTATGCATAGAGATAAAAAATCATTGGTCTTGGGATGGCAGACCTTGTTGCTTTCGCAAGGAGAGGCCTCATACTGCATGATGAGATGGATGTAATTCGAAGGCATTCTAATGAAGTGTAGTCTAACCAGGTTCTAATGAGATGGATATAATTCAAAGACTGGTTCCTCTCTCCAGAGTGGAAACCTTCCATCCATTCATAACTACGAAGTTGTTCTTTTGGTGAAAGAGAAGCATTACATTCAAATACTTAACCTCTCCCTATTGCTTTGTATGCTTGGCATTTTACCCTACCCCTTGGTGATTTTGTAGAGCTTTAGCTTTTATTTATGTTTGGTGTTACTGTGATGCTTTGTAATGGTCTTTGACATTTGGCAATGATAATGAGCTTCTGTGGTATTTAATGAATATCTTTTTGCCTTTGTTTTTCTTGTACTTGTAATTTTATCGAAGTTAGTAAGGGGTGATGTATCAGCTGCTTTGTGACCTAACATAGGGCCATTGGAGGAGAGATTCTAGAACAATCCGTGGTAAAAATAACGATCAGCGAGGGAGAGCAAGTCAATTACCTCCTGATGTAAATATGGAGTCAGTGAGGGGTGACGGATCAGCCACCTCCTGACTTGTGTATAGGTCCAAAAAAGGAGAGATGTTCAATCACTTCATGGCAAAAATAATGATCAGCAAGGGAGAGCAGGTCAATCGCCTCCTGATGTAATTATGGGATCAGTAAGGGGTGATGGATCAACCGCCTCATGACTTATGTATGGGGCCAATGAAGGAGAGATGCCCAATCACTTCATGGAAAAAATAATGATCAACAAGGAAGAGCATATCAATCACCTCTTGATGTAAATATGGGGTTAGGGAGGGGTGATGAATCAGGCGCCTCATGACTTATGTATGGGGCCAATGAAGGAGAGATGCTTGATCACTTTATGGCAAAAATAATGATCAATAAGAGAGAGCATGTTAATCACCTCCTGATGTAAATATAGAGTCAGTGAGGGGTGATGGATCAGCCGCCTCATGACTTCTATATGGGACCAATAAAGGAGAGATGCTCGATCACTTCATGGCAAAAAAGAATCAGCAAGAGAGAGCAGGTCAATTGCCTCCTGATGTAAATATAGAGTCAGTGAGGGGTGACGGAGAAATCGCCTCATGACTTGTGTATAAGGCCAATGAAGGAGAGATGCTTGATCACTTTATGGCAAAAATAATGATCAGCAAGGGAGAGTAGATCAATTGCCTCCTGATGTTAATATGGAGTCAGCGAGGGGTGACGGATCAGCCGCCCCATGACTAGTATATGGGGCCAATAAAGGAGAGATGCTCGATCACTTCATGGAAAAAATGGATTAGAGAGGGAGAGCAGGTCAATCTCCTCATGATGTAAATATGGGGTCTCTGAGGGGTGACAGATCAGCCGTCTTATGACTAGTATATGGGGCCAATGAATGAGAGATGATCGATCACTTTATGGTAAAAAAGGATCAACAAGGGAGAGTAGGTTAATCACCTCCTGATATAAATATGGAGTAAGTGAGGGGTGATGGATCATCTGCCTCATGACTTGTATATAGAGCCAATAAAGGAGAGATGCTCGATCACTTTAGGGTCGGTTCCTGGTGCAAAGAAAAGAAAATACAAGCATCTATTTTACCATTTATAATCATTCTTGAAAGAAAAAATAACAAAGGAAAATAAAGTGGGGCCTTTGGCCAAACTCCGGATAATGATGTTTGGCCATTGTTGCATCCTTTTCTTTCAGATTCTATCGAGGGCTGTAAGGAAACCAGATATGTTTACTGGGTAGCCCGCTGGCTCCCTCTTACAAGGGCCATTCTCCCCTTTATCGGTATCTGCATTGCTAGGAATCGTTAGGAGATAATTGCTTTCATGGCAACTAAGAAAAGGCATCCTAAGATGACATTGTAAGCCAGGGGTGCATCGACGATGGTAAACAGGGTGTTTGCCTGCCAGCCAGGCTTGATATCTCCCACCTCTATTGACTAGACTTCTTGGCCTAAGATCGGCACCGGGTGACCGCCAAGGCCCATCAACAGGGAATGAGTAGGCTGGATTCATTTTTGTGAGAGCTTTATTTCCTCCACCACCATCCTGGTGATGAGGTTGATGGAACTCCTTGTGTCCACCAGTACCCTTTAATGGTGAAATCTTCAATGTCGATTTCAATGACAAGGGCATCCATATATCCTACTGGCACATTGTGTACCTATTCGAATCAGAGGAAAGATTATGGCTCCCTCTATTGGCACACCGCTAGACTATACTTGTAATGTACCACCACAACTTCTGCCTCTGGTCCTCTGGCTATCATCATAAATGTTCCTTTACTTCCCCTGGCAGGTAGCAACTCCTATCTAGTCTCTTGAGGTCTCTCTTTTATTGCTCTGCCTAGACTCAGTTGGCTTTAGCCTCCTTTTTTGGATCATGCTTTCAACTTCTTGAGCTAAGGTCCTGCAATTTTTGGTCCTATACCCTCCATTTTATGATACCTGTAATAAGGTCATTGTTGTGTGTTCGAGGAACGGGGATCGTTAGGTAGGTAGTTTGATGTCACGGCTTCCACCACCTCCTTGTTGGCAGGCTTGGTGTAGGAGGAATAATGATGATCCCTTCGGTTCCTGAAGCGGTCAGGTCTGTCACGGTGAGAGTAGTTGTCATTTGCCCCACTTTACTGGTGATGGCAGCAGATCTCTTCTCTATCTTCTTGTCGTCCCGAGATTTATCCTCCATTTCTTCCACATCAACAAAATGCTTTGGCTAGGTAATCATGGCAATCATATCTTTGGGCTTGCACATGATGAGTTTGTGGCGCATCTTTTGATTAGTGGTGTTGTGGATAAAGGCCTTATACGGCGTGGCAAAATCTACATTTTTCACATTCAGACAGGCACAGTTGAAATGCATAATATACTTTCGTAGGGACTCCCCTGGGGCCTACTTTACATCATGGACACTGTGTGAAGGTTTTCCAATGCGTATAGAGCCAGAGAAGTTTGTACATTATAGTTTTTCCAAATGATTGCAGCCCAGGATGGAAACGGGATCAAGGTTATCAAATAGTAAAGAAGCTTGCCCTCGGATTGTGGTGCTAAAGAATCTGCACATCAAGCCTTCTATGGCCCCTATAAGCCTCATTTTCTCGACAAAGGTCCAGATGTGGTGTTTAGGATTATCTTTACCATCATAGTCCTTAATCGTGATTTGCTTAAATTTGGGGTCGAAGGGTATGTCCATGATGTGCCTATAAAAAATTGGATTTTTCCAAGTGGGAAATGGTATCTTGGTAAGCAACATTGTATTTTTCCATCCCTTGCCTCAACAAAGCCTCAAACCTTGGATCAGCTAGGATGTCGATGACAATTATTGGTATGTAGCTGGTAGGTGGTGATGTGGCTGGTGTGGAGAAAACAGGAGTGGGCATAAGGGTGGAGGCAGTATAGGCAGTGGTGTTTGTATAGGTTCCCTAGGGTGTGAAGGGCGTTTTGCTGTTGTGGGTGCCCTTGAGGATAATATGGAGCAGGAGATTGATGGCCCTAGGATAATAGTATGAAGATAGGTCTATTGTCATTTCCAGATGGTAAGTCTTAGGACCCCCCCATTGGTGGGTGGTAGTGCTATAGTGTGGTAGGGCTTGAGGGGGGCCAAATACAGGGGTTTGGTAGTTTGGGATTGTGGTGGTAGGGACTGGGGTAACTCCTAGCAGGGCTGAGTGCTCTGGTACAATTCCATAGTGGGCCATGATGCTTTATCGAGTTGTCGTTGGGTATTGGATGCTTAGTTGAGAAAAGGCTCTAGCCATACCATAGGCGGGGTTTGCTGATGAAGGATCTACAAGATTCATTCTCTGCACAGTGTAAGCCATGGCTCCTACTGGTCTATCCTCACTGCACCAATTGATAACAAGTGTAGGTTAACCCCGTTGGAGTTACGCTATAGGGATGTGAGTGTAGGTTGAACCCTTCAAATTTACGATGTGGGGATGTTGTTCCGATGACCTACAAGATAAATGAGATGTGATCGAAGCCAGAGAGCCCAAATTATTCCACTCTGATGCCTAAGTCAGTAACGTGGAGAGGAAGTTTATAGTAAAATAGCTCAGAGTTAAGATTAGTTCATATACCTCATTGGTTGTGCCTTTATTGGATATATTGTGGCAATAGGTTCCACGTGTGTCGTTCTTGTTGGTTGGCAGGTGAATTGATCGTTTTGGCCTTGTCTCATGTCACTCAGAGGAGTGGGTGCTTCTGAACTTCTGACGGAGCTCTCTATTGTTCTTGTTGTCTGGTCGAGCCACATTCTGCCTACGTAGCATTAATTGCTGCATTAAATGTTGTGGCTCTCCTTTTTAGGCGGGAGCATCTCCCCTATCTTTAGAGCCCTTTTGAGGGAAGAAGGATCTTATGGTGACTCTTGACAAGGGAAACTCCTATTGTTGATCGAGTCATGTTCTATATGCACACGTGCGGCATACATGTGGACCCATATAGGTTATCACTGGGTTATAAACATTTGTTGAAAAATGCTGCAAAAGATTGATAGATAAATTGCAGTGTTGTCAATTGGTGTTTACAAGCTGAAAAAATGAGAGTGTATCAACTGATATCTGTTGTGATTTAAAAACAAAGAGAGAAAAGGAGAAATCAGAAATATTGTAAACTCAACTCATAATTTATTCATTCATTAATCCTATATTTATAGGCTACAAAAAGGAACAAATAAACAAAAAAAATCAAAATTGTAACAAATATAATCTCCAAATTTGATCCTAGAATATCTAAACCAAATATCTAAAATTATTTCCCAGTCTTAAATTTGTAAAAGATGCTAAAATCCCTACAATATCATGACAGACCTTACCCAAAAATAAATGGCCTCTACTTGCAGATGAACAATTTACAAGCAGAAATCAGTCGTAATTAGGCGTTTGGCGACTACAGCTAGTAGCTCCGACTTTGGTGACAGAGGATGAAGAATAGGGTTTTTGCTCAAAGGAAAAAATATTTAAGATTAAGACTGAATTGAATTGAAACTTCAAAGTGTTTAGCTCTGTTAACTTTTGTATATTGAAGGAAAAAGAAAGAGTAACAAAAACAAAGTTTTGTTTGATTTTAGTGAGTCGGGTTTGATTGGTAATTTTATGATTCAACTAGAAAATCTATTTCAATTGGAAAAGTAATTGGTTCAACAAGCAACTGGTTTTAATATATTAAACTGACCGGACCTCTGGTCGGTTTCTAATCTAATCGATCGAAATGGCCGAACCGACTGGTTTGGTCTGATTTCTATAACATTGCTTGTTAGTTATTTATCCTTTCATAATTCATAAGATCAATGGGAGGTGCTAAGGTTTAAAGAGAATTTTGTGTCAAAATTTGGCATACAGAGTGGGAAATGTCATCATTCACCAATCAAATAAATGGGTAGGTGCCATATGTGTTTTTCCTCTTCATGGTCTTAGCAGCTGTCAAGAGGTTGATGTCTCAACTACATTTGCTAGTTGTCCTATTGATAATTCCATTAGATCCTAGTGAGGATTGCTCAATAGCTTGGATTTCTTTTTGGCTAAAAATTCTACTAAAACATTAGACTTGTCCATACTGTCAATAAATAAAAAAGATAATTTGTATAAAAGTACTAGTTCAAAGAGTAAGTCTAGGAAAGTCAATAAAGGTTGGACCATCCGGGTCATGTTACACTAAGGGAATTCTTTTTGGGAATTCTTCCACAGCCATCCCCAACTCTATTTTTCAGGATGAAGTTGTTTGAAGATGACCAAATGGTCACTAGTGTCCTTTCTTCTTTTTGGGGGCCTGGTCAGCATGGAAAAGGACTATGTTGTAGGAAATTTATTCAGAACATCATACCAAATTTTGATGAAAAAGTACTCCTTCAGGTGCTTCAACCATTGCATCTGATTGGTGAAGTGATAGAATGGGTCTTGTTGGGAAAGTTGGATATGATAGTTATCTTTTAAAAAAATGACAGGTCAAAGGATATGGCTTTGTTTTGACAGAGCCAATAGATCCCCGTATATATCTCCCCCATGCATTTGGATATATCTCTATTGTATAAAAACTCCAATGGTAAAGAATGGAAACTAGAATGGGAGGCAAAGGATTGTAAAGCTTGAGTGGATGCTATTAACTCACTAAAAGTCTTTCCCTAGGGCTCGCATCTTACCATCGATGCAAGTTTAGATTCATTTTACTCTGTTTTGATCAGTTGCTGATCATCTGTCAATATGGGGCCTCAAACTGATGAAGATCTATGTTTACAATACGAGCGAATGGTTTTGGAGGATCAAAGGATCATTGACATTGTTGTACCTTAAAAAGAAGTATCATAAGAAAGTTTTCTTTAATTTTTGGGGAAAATTATAACGGAGCAGGATGTTAACGTCTAAGCCTTTAAACAAACATTGTCAAATTTATGGCTCCAAAAACATGGAGTTTATATCAAGAAGGTAGGATTAAACCATTTTGTTATAAAATTTTTCTACATCAATGATTATGATAGGGTCTGGAAAGGATCCCCTTGGGCATTCCATAATAAACGAATGGTATTAAGAGCTTTACTCGTACTGAAGATCCAGAGTTAGTGGAGGCATATGTAGTTCTATTTTGGGTCCAAGTATTTGGGATCCTGAAGGGATAGATATTGTAATATATATGTAAGGTGGTCGAGAACCTTTTAGGCAAGTTTATGGAGGCTGATGAGAATTTTATGGCTTCAATTGTACGCTATCTCTGGGTAAGTTTCCTGGCGGATACCCATAACCCGTTGTGAGTGGGCGAGCAAATTTTTAAAAGCAAGGAAGGAAAAACGATTTGAAGATGTATCATATCATTCGTCTCAAAGTGCATTTTTGAATTTTATTTTGAAAGAAGATTTTAACCTTGAAAGATGCAAATATCTATTAAAAGATATTTTGGAGTTGCAACCCAGCTAATAGCTCACGTCGAGAAATATTTGCGACCTTTTGGAGCATTGCTATTACCGAATGTGCAAGTCTAAATTACTGCTCAAGAGAAGGGTGTCACCATTATTAATCGCCTCCAATTTTGTTTAGCTGAATTTTAAGGAATTTAAATATGTAGAAAACAAACACCACTTTTAAATGTTTAACTAAATGTGAACATGCAGGCAGTAGGCTTTAAATAGATGTGAAAAATTAAAATAATTATACAACCTGATCGAATGCATAAATTATAGATAGGGGGATTTATAATCCAATCAAAAGGGAGAATGGGATACAAATTCCTAAAATACATTTGTCTAATAATACGAAAAATTACTAAGCATACATATAAGGAAAATAGTAAATTTCCTTAAACCTACGGAAAATAGTTAGTTATAACATATAAGACTCATACAGACCTCGACTCATATGTTATAAGAATTGGAAAGCAGGATAGCTTGAGGCTAGTATAATAGGGGCCAATTGGTTTGACACGACAGGTTGAACCAAACTGGTGGATCAGGGTCGAACCTAAAAATAAAGTTTTTCCAAACTAAACAAATGCACTGCTGATGTTGATTTTGAAAACATTGGCTAATTTTTTATTTAATTTATAGCATGTAAAAATATGGGTCGGATTTCGAGATAAATTTCATTTTTATTGAAAAACGCGTGGGGGTTTTAGCGGCCCTAATCGGCTTCTTGGCTTGGTTTTCTAAGACGCGCATGCATTTTTTGGTAAACAATATACATAAAACAAGTGAAAAGCCAAAAACAGAACAAAAATACCAAACCGGGACAAAATGCGTAATTTTTTTAGGTCAGAAAAATTTTTTTGGGCATGTTACCCTGTGAACCCTAGGTTCTACGGGCAGGACTGTGACAAAACCTCGATTTTTTGAGCTGGCCTTCCTGGAGAACCTGAGTTCTATGGACTGTCCTACCTACAGAACCTCGATTGTACAGGCTTGCCTGCTTGCTTGTCATCCCGGGGGCAGCGGCCAGTGGTGGCCGGCCAGGCGCCGTTTTCAAAAAATTTCTTATTTTTTCTAGTATATCAAGAATTTAATTTTATACAGTTTTAGTTACTGGAGTTAAGCCAGATTTTTAGTTTTTAGTCGGATATTTAGGGTCCATAGATCAGGGATTATGTTGTCGAAAATCTAATTTTATTTATTTTAGTCCGTTCATGTGCCAAATAAAGTCTAAATAGTCCCCAATTTCATCCAATAACATAGGTATGTGTCCTTAACGGTTCCATAAATCCATCCAAATCACTTTTTAGGTTAAAGTTTTACCGAATTCCGATTTAGGTTCGTTTTTTGTATTTTAACTAAAACAAGCACAAGCAATCACCAAATAAGCTAGAAACAAAAATGAAAAATGTAAAGGAGTTAAGGATCTCATGGATATCTTCAGATGATGAATTACTATTGAGTTGAGTTGAAAAAACAGTAGATTCTCTCGATAAACTGAAAAACTTAGCAAGTTGAGAAAAAGCTCCAAAACCCCAACTTTTAGGCAACAAAATGAGATTTTGAGCACATAGTCAGAAAGTGATACGATGTGCAAAGAACAAGTATTTGGCATACAAAAAAAAGCATAAATATGTGTATTTTATGTATTTAACGATTATTTTGTATTAGAATGTTTAATTTTCAAGTTTTTCAAGACTAAAGGTGTTTTTAGGACATTTGTGAAGGATCGGGGCAAACGGGGCGAATTATGGATAAAAAACGAAGAAAAGTGAAAAATTAAGGGAGATTAGACAGAACTCTATCGCGATCGCGACACCCCTATATCTCAATCGTGACCCATACGTGCAACCCTGCCTTAAAGAACACAAGGTGTGTCGCAATCGCGACCTCCTCTATCACAATCGCGACCTGCTCGAAATTTTGACCGTTAGGAGCAATGGTAAACATGAAATGGTTGTTGTTCTCCCTCCTTATTCCCTCCAAATTGATGTTTATCCATCCTAAACCAATCCCAATACATCTTATCACTTTAAAACCAATCAAAAACACTTGTAATCATCCTAAATCTCTATAAATAGCCATCAAATTCAGCATTTTTCATACAAAAAATTAGAGAGAGAGCACTCTTCATAAGAAACAAAAGTTCTAAAGAGAGAGACTCTATAGGGATGAATTCTACTGCAAATCAGAAGATCCAAAGGCGTAAGAAGAAGCCCTTCCATTCAGAAGAAGCATCCTTCTTGTGTGGGAAAGGTATACAACTCTACAGGAGTTGTATTCCTTCCCATCGTATTGGTTTATGTTTCCTGTTTTCTATTTTGAATAACAGTTAAACATACTCTCTATTTTGATCATTTACTTACACAAAATTCCTCGGAGTGATGACAAACACCTATTGGGTAATCTCTATAATGATTGACAACCATTATATAGATTGAATGTTAGAGTTTTTGTTCCATGGGTTCATTATTATGTATGTTGATTTCTAAACATATTATTTCTATAAATAAAATGGAATTGTTTGATTATTATTTGATGATTCTTTATTTAATTCTTGGCTTAAGTGCTAGATATGCATATTGAGTTAAACATCACCGAGTGCTTATAGAATTAGAATGATTGTTAATGTTCTTTGATGAAGATGAAATTGATATTATGCATGTATATTCAAATGCATGAAAAGGGCTTATAATGTTGTATATTGTAATAAACAAAAGGCATAAGATATTATATGTTTGATTTATGCATGAATTGGATTAGGTTAAACACATTTTATCTAATATAAAAACCATTGTAATAAACAAAGAATGGTATTTCTCCATGTATTTAAATCAAGAATAATATTGGATGGTTTATGAGATGAGTCTATAGAAAATTCTAAGTAATTCAAATCATTCTTAATGGAATATAGTTTGCATTGAGGATACTCCTATATGTTTATGATTTGATGTAGAATTCACACAAAAAATCCACCTTTAGATTACTATAAATAGAATATATGAGTATATATGCCTACTGTGTATGTTCTTCCTCATAGGATCGATACTCGAACTCAAAATCCATTTTATATTACTTGTGAAGCCTGTATACTTGCGGAAGTGTGTGAATTTATGTTATGCATGACCAACTATATTTGGGAATGTGAATGATCGACTAAGACATGAGTTTATTCCCCATAATAGACAACACCGAGTTTTTTACGTCGTTGTCGGGGAATGTAACGGTGACCAGTAGGTTAAAATATTCAATTCTTATTTATGGATGTTATATGTAGTTATATTTCTTGTCACTTATGTAATCTTATTTATCATCTTATTCATCATTTTTGTACTCTTTCAAATTTTAAAGGATATTGTTAAAGTTTATGCCAAGAACAAGAAGTGCGGGATAACTTCTCGAACCATTCAATCCTGAAATCGATACCCAACGTAGGAAAAGAAGTCAAATCAATATAATAGCCGAAGAACAACCACAACAACGTCTTAACGATTATATGATTCCTAGTCTCTATAGAACCCAAAACAGGGTAGTACGTCCACCGGTCAATGCCAAAAATTTTGAAACCAAATTGGCCCTTTGAACATGTTGCAAAACAACTTGGCATTCTATGGTTTGCCAAATGAGGATCCCAACACTTGCATCTCCAGTTTCCTTGAAATTTATGATACGTTTAAGATTGTCGGGATTTCTACGGAAGCAATTTGCCTCCGATTATTCCCTTTTACTCTTAACGATAAGGAAAAAATTTGGCTATAGTCACTTCCCCAAAATTCCATCACAACTTGGGATCGACTAGCCCAAACCTTCCTCTCTAAATATTTTCCTTTTGCAAAGAAGGGAGAATTGATTAAGGAGATCACTTCATCTCTCAATTTGATTGTGAGTCTTTATACGAGGTATGGGAGCGCTTCAAAGGATATATAAGGCCATTTCCACAACATGGATTGCCTAGAAACATTCTCATACAAACCTTCTACAATAGAGTTGATGAAACTATGAGAGAACCATCAAGGCAATGTCCGGTGGTTCATTGATGAGGAAGACTACCAAAGTGACATATGAATTATTAGAAGAGATGGCAAAAGATAATAGCATGTGGCCAACGGAGAGAGGAAATAGAGGCGGTCAATCAAATGCTGTAAAAGGGATTCATCAGGTACATCCTTTAACAATCATGCAAGCACAAATCACTGCATTGGCACACAAGTTTGACAATCTTAACTTGGGACGTTCAGGCCAAGGGAATGAAGTGAATGGTTATGATAGGGATAAAATTCAAATGGGGGATATGGAACAAGTACATTATGTGCATGGGAATGCCCAAAACAATCCATACTCCAACACCTATAATCCGGGGCATTGTAATCATCCAAATTTCTCATGGAGAAGGGATGACAACAAGCCTCAACAATCATACCAACTGCAAGATAAGTTTTCCAGGACCACACATTAGATTGACAAGTTTTTGGAGACCACTAATTCAAGGTTTTATCAAAATGATGAAAAAATGA
>CAOJCR014335966.1:0-13755 GCA_948330485.1 Euphorbia neoarborescens | reverse complement strand
AAAAATCTCACAAACAAGTATGCCCTGTTGGAGCATCTCATCCTTACCGCCAATATTTCCAGTTCTCTGACACGTATCATAAGAATTAACAAAATCAAACATATCTTTTCTCATTGTTGGCCAGAAAAATCCACATGATAAAATTTTATTGACAGTTCTATCTAGATCATAATGACCACCAGCTTCCCTAGCATGACATATGTTAATCACAAAATGTATTTCACTATCAGGAATACATCTCCTAATCACATTATCAGCACAACAATGAAACAAATAAGGATCATCCCAAAAATAAGCCTTCCATTATGTAAGAACTTATGCTTTTGCTGAAACGTTAAATCAAGGGGAAAGATGTTACTGACTTTGTAGTTGGCGATATCAGTATACCAAGGTAAAGAAGCGACTACCAACATGTATTCCTCAAGGAAATTCTCTCAAATCGCTATTGAATCTGTGGGTTGAGACCCCACTTCAGGTATCCTCAATAGATGATCAGTTACCATATTCTTCACACCCTTCTTATCCCAAATCTCAATATCAAATTCTTAGAGAAGTAGAATCCACCTGATTAATCTCGATTTTGCTTCCTGCTTAGTCATCAAATCCTTCAAATCAGAATCGTCAGTAAAACACTCACTTTTGACAAAACAAGATAAGATAGGAATTTATCAAAAGTAAAAACAATAGCTAGCAATTCATTTTTGGTAACACAGTAATTTCTCTGTGCATCGTTTAATGTCCTACTGGCATAACAAATAGGATGGAAAGTCTTATCCACTTGCTGGCCCAGACAAGCACCAACAGCACAGCCACTAGCATCACACATTAATTCGAAGGGGAGTGTCCAATCCAGACCGACCATAATAAGAGCTTCAATTAATTTTCTTTTAAGCAACTCAAAAGCATGCAAACAATAAGAATCGGAATCAAAAGAAGCATCTTTCAGAAGTAAATGGGTTAGGGTCCTTGCAATTTTTCAAAAATCTTTAATAAAATGCCTATAAAACCCTACATGACCTATAAAACTCCTAATATGTTTAACCAAGGCCGATGGAGATAATTTTGCAATCACCTCGACCTTTGCCAGATCTATCTCAATCCCCTTTCTTGAGACCTTGTGTCCTAAGATAATACTCTCCTTTCTCCCAGCTAAGTGCCAAATTTTTATCCCCACATCTCTATAATACCCGGTCCAAATTATTCAAACATGCATCAAACGATGGGCCTAAAACTGAGAAATTGTCCATGAAAACCTCCATGAAATCCTCAATCATATCATCAAATATGGCCAACATACATCTCTAAAAAATGGCTAGGGCATTACAAAGCCCGAGTGGCATCCGCCTATATACAAATGTTTCATATGGAGAAGTGAAAGTAGTTTTCTCTTGGTTCAACAGGTCCATTGGAATTTTCATATAGCCAGAAAGACAATCCAGGGTATAAAAATACTTATACCCAGCCATCCTTTCCAATATTTGGTCAATAAACGGTAGTGGAAACTGGTCCTTGCAGGTGGCATTGTTCAGTTTCCTGTAATCAATACATACACGCCACCTTGTGACCTTTCTGGTGGGAATTAATTCCCCTTTTTAGTTCTCCACTACCCTTGTCCTACCCTTTTTAGGGACATACTGTACAGGACTAACCCACTTACCATCAGAGATTGGAAAAATTATACCTACATCGAGGAGTTTTATTACCTCAGCCCTTACCACTTTCTTTATATTTGGATTCAGAAGTCGTTGTGGTTGTGCGCACGACTTTATCTCCTCCTCTAAAAAGATCTAATGAGTCTAGAAGGTTGTGATTCCCTTGATGTCATGGATTGTCTATCCAAATGTCCCCTTGTGCTTTTTCAACACCAATAACAGCTCCGCTTCCTGTTCACCTGTAAGATAAATGGAAATAACCACAGGTAAGCTAGATGGGGGGGACTCAAATAAACATACTTCAGATTAGAAGGAAAATCCTTTAATTTGAGAGTGGGAGGCTCCTCTAAGGATGATTTTAGAGACAGTTTTATCTCCCCCTCTAATTTCTCAAATTGGTGCTTTACCCAAGACACTCTTCCTGAGGAGATGAGTTCGATAAGTACTAAGCATCTATTTCCTCAATCTCCTCTCCATCCAGGCCCTCCAAGAAGGTTTCTGATGTTTCCCTGCAAAATTCCTCAACATAAGTATCAATAGGGCAAATATCATCTATAAAACTAAAATTTCCAACATCTGAAGGATACTTCATGGAATTGTAAACATTAAATTCTACCTCCTCATCTTGTAACTGAAGAATAAGTTTCCTTGTTGGACATCAATAATCGTCCTACCGTCGCAATAAATGTCCTATCTAATAGAATTGGCACCAAACTATCCTCCTCTATATCCAGCACAAGAAAATCCATCGGGAAGATGAACTTATCCACCTTAACTAGAACATCCTTGATAACTCCTTGCGTTCGTGCAGTAGACCGATCTGCCAGCTGGAGTGTCATGTTAGTAGGTTTTGGGTTTCCTAGTCCAAGCTTCCTGAAAAGAGACAGAGGCATCAGATTTACTAGCACTAAGATCACATAAAGCATTTTGAATATTTAAATTCCCAATTCTGTAAAGAATTGTGAAACTCCCTTGATCTTTCATCTTTGGAGGCAGCTTATTCGTGAAAATGGCTAAAAACTCCTCCGTTAGGGATACTACCTCATCTCCTCCAAATTTCCTCTTTTCTATAAGGATTTCTTTCAAAAACTTTGCTTAAGTGGGCATCTATTGGGGTGCCTTTTCCAAAGCAAGGTTAAACTCAAGTTTCTTAAAGATATCAAGAAATTTTAAGTACTTCTGATCAAGCTTCTCCCACTTCAACCTTTGGGGTTATGGAAGCTTAGGAACAAAGGGTTTTACTTGATCAGTAGTACTCTCATTATTTTCAATAAAAGTAGAAGAGTCAAAAATAGAATTGGGGTTGCTTACCTCTCCCGATTCTGTACTTACCTGTCTGGAGTTGTCTTATTTCTTACCCACTGATTGATTTACCTCTTTACCATTTCTTAATGTAATAGCCTGAGCTGACTCCCTTGAATGGCTCTAAGGGTTCTATTCTTTATTGCTTAGAAGAGTGCCAGAAGGTCTCGCTTGCCTTTCCCTACTTAACTGAGCCAACTGGTTGCTCAAATCCCTGTAAAAAGCTTCAATATCCGCTAGTCGAGTTGTGTCCCTATTAACTTTACTGAAATGTCCTTCAGTATCGACATGATAGACTTATCTGGATTTGGTGGTGGAGCTGGTAACTACAAGGGCTTGTTATATTCCAGCATAGGGGCCTTACCTAATCCCTGACGTTGGTGCTCAGTAGAAACTCAGAAGAAGGTCTCAGAACATTTTGGTTATTGCCATATGACATGTTGGGGTATTGGTACCTTCTCCCAGAATTGGAATTGTAAGAGTTATAAGAATTATGGTGGTAGTTAGAGTTATTATACATATTCGGTCCTCCCATATAATTTACATTCTCACCTTCCTGGGAATACACTTCAGTTCTCTGAGACTCCTGACTTGGATGATCACCTCCACAAGTCACACACAACACCGGGCTCCGTATCTCAAGTGCATTTAGCTTGGCCATCATTGCATCAATTTTACAGCTCATATCATCCATGGGGGGTTGTGCTGTCCCGCTAAAGCCATATGTACATCTCTCCTGTTTGCCGCCTCTTCAATCCACATTGTGCTTTTTCTCGCCACTCCTTCAATCAATGCTTTAGCCCGCGGTGCTGACATCAGAAAAATATCTCCCCCTATAGAAGAATCAACATATGCACGATTAGCTGGAGTCAAACCATGATAAAATATACTCACCTAATCAAACTGAGGTATGTTATAGTGGGGGTAATTTTGAAGCATCCTTTTGAACCGAGACCAAGCTTCATTCATAAGCTCTATCCAGAACTTCCAAAAAGCGTTGATCTTGTTCTTCAACTAGACCATCTTGGAAGGAGGAAAATAATATGCTAAGAATTGATCCTCCATCTGGTCCCACGATGAGACAGTACCAGGCCGCAGTGAATCATACCACTCTATCGCTCCTCTATTAAGAGATAATGGAAACAACTTCAATCTGATGACATCTTGAGGCACTCTGTTCATTTTAACAGTATCAGCCATACTAAGGAACTGGTTGAAGTGCTCATTTGTCTTTTCTGTAATGCCTCCACTGAACTGACCATTATTCTAGATCAGTTGAATCATACTCGTCTTCAGCTCGAAATTGTTTGTAGCAATAGCCGGTATCACCACTCCAGCTAGATTTCTGGGTCTCTGAGGGACCATCAAATCTGCCATAGCTCTTTCCTCTCTGAAGGGATATCTGTTTTTACAGCCTATTATCCTGCTCCCTAATCTCATGTTCTAGCCTTTGTCTCAACTCAACAACTTGTGCATCTCCAGCAGCACGTTCAGCTTCGAATTGCTCCATTACGATCCTCATACGTTCCACCTCAGCTCTTAATGCTTCAGGATCCATCTGTGAATCATGATTTCTTTGCTCCTTTCTAAACCTGCGACAAGTTTGTTCAATTTCAGGTCAATATCCAACTAATCAAAATTAACGACAGAATAGTGAGTTTGCATACAATCTAGATTGACTAACAGAAGGGAAATTAAATAAAACTACAGAAATAACAAAATAAACAAAATAACAAATATACATAATACAATACACAATTCAACTATTCGACCTTTGGTTTGATGTTGTAGGAAATAAATTCCCGGCAACGGTGCTAAAAACTTGACGAAGCTTAAGTATAACACTTAAAAGCGTCTCTTTCAGGGGCAGTGTATCCCGTCGATGTCAAGTAATAGTCTGGTAGAGTCCAGGTATCAATCCATGGGATTTATACCACAAGCACCAATCTATTTGGTATCCTAGCTGTTTGAGCAGATAAATAACGGAGATAAACTATGCTAAATCTAAACTAAATCTAATTAAGGTGATCCAGACCCTATAACTTTCCCGGAATGTAGTGGAATGAAACTTTGATTAATAATAAACCCTAATTAACAGGTGAAAAGTGAGTCATACAAATCTACCAATCTTATAAACCTAGATTTATCAGGCTCTATCCTATTTCTCTGTTTTCCACTGTAGTACTAGTTCTAGGGTTCAAAAACTAAGGGTCCATAACTTTGTGCGGTTGTCACTTCTCTACGATTTCTACGATGTCAAACCTGGTGAAACTGGCTTATATAAACTCAGTAGATAAAATATGTTTGAAGTACGAGATTAAATAAACAAGTATACACGTACACCATTCATCGATTACTTGTGAATAATAAGAATTAGAGATGAAGAGAATAATAATGAACCAATAACATTGCAATACGGTTGCGATTCACAACTAGTTAAAAAATACAAAAAAAGAGTTAGAATAGCCCTTTCTGTATCGATAACCGAACTTTAACGGTTGAAAGCAAAATAATGGAGAAAATCTCCCAAAATGAGAGTCGAGTTGTAGAAGAAACTTCGTCCAAGCTAAAATCAAGTTCTAGGGAGGTGGAGCGAAAATTACAGATGTCCTAAATGAAGAAAACCTAATACAAAAAGTTCTATTTATAGTTTACACTAATTTGGAAATAAAATCCCAATAAAAATAAAATTCTTTGTAAAAATCGCAACATTACACGACTTCATGTAATGCCTACATGAGTTCATGTTCCCCTTTCGATCTGTAGTTACACGAGTTGAGCACTATAACATGAACTCGTGTTATGGACTCCAAGTCGTGTTCTTTCCCTAGAAGTCATGGTTCCCACTACACGAGTTGTAATCAACTACACAAAGTTGTGTTATCCATTTGAAGTCATGTTGTGCTCTTAGATGGCATGGTTCACTCTACACAAGTTTGTCTCTGCTAAATGAACTTGTGTTGTCCAATCCAAGTCGTGTTGTGCCTTCTGTTTCCTTACAAAATCTCTTTTAAGCCCCTCTTTGCACAGATTTTGGGAATCCCGACCTTGATCCTGTCCATAAGCATACTGAAATACCCGTAAAGGCATCCACGAAGAAAATAAAATAATGCATAGGAAAATAAGAAAAAGTGAACTAAACACCGTAAACTAACACAAAACTTGATAAACACTGAAACACTGTAAAACACACAAAATAGGCCAACCAATTACGAGAATGCCGCAAAAACTTCACCAAATATATCAGAAATAGAGTGAAAAGATGAGGCCAAACCCAACCTCATCATGTTGCAAATTAACCAACCTCTACATTTGCCACCACCACCTCCAAAGAAAGCCAATGTTATTATGTCTTTATTAAAGGATATTTCGGCTAAACTTGCAGATAATACGGCTAAGCTTGATGATAATTCAGCTAGGCTTGCTAATAATGAGGCCTACTGTATTGATTTGGACAATCAGATGGCTCATTTGAGTAGGGAAAGGCAAGAGAGGCCTTCGGGTACAGCCAAAGCAATTACCTTACGAAGTGGAAAAGAGGTGGAGACATCAAATTCTGAGGTTAAGGGTTAACCTCCATCTCCATAGTTAAGTAGTGATTCAGGAGCGGTAAGCAACCTTGATTCCTAATCTAAAAATTTTAAAAATGTTGAAATTTCTCTTAATGATGATAACTGTAAAAATAAGAATGCTCCTGATCCAGTTAGGACTTACACTCCTAAACTACCTTTTCCATAAAGGTTGAAAATAGATAAATTGGATCAAAAATATTCTAAATTCCTTGATATATTTAAGAAAGTGGAGTTTAATTTACCTTTGATAGAGGCTTTACAAGAAATGCCCACTTATGCAAAAAATTTTAAAGAATTACTTACAAGTAAGAGAAAGCTTGTAGTAAACAAAGTGGTAGCACTAACGGAGGAGTGTTCTGTGATAGTCAGCAATAAGATTCTACCAAAGTTGAAGGATAGAGGGAGTTTCATAATCCTATGTCGAATAGGAAATTTAAAGATTTCAAATGCTTTATGCGATGTGGGAGGCAGCATTAATTTGATAGCCCTTTCTATGTTTTGGAAGCTTGGATTAGGAGATCCGAAGCCCACCAATATGACAATGCAGTTGGCAGATAGATTAATAACAAGATCACAAGGATTCATAGAGGACGTACTCGTAAAGGTAGACAAATTTATTTTTCCTGCAGACTTTGTGGTTTTAGATATGGAAGAGGAGAATGTTGTTCAAATTCTTCTCAGGCGACCATTTTTAGCAACCGATCGCAATTTAATCTATATCTAAGAAGGTAAGTTCATTTTGAGGTCACAAAATAAAGAGGTAATATTTAATGTGTACAATTCAATAAAATATTCGTTCGATAGAGATAATTATAATTATGTTACTGCTTCTAAACCTACTGATGTGTGTGTTTATAAGTATTTATGTAGTGAACATGATAGTAAATTAGAGGAGAGCGTTGGGAATAAAGAGGAACAACCTGAAGTGTCGAAAGAAATTGAGAGTTGCAATTGGATGAGAGGTAGGTTTGACAAGTTAGAAAGAGAGGTCAAGCAGGCGCCCAAATCATCTTTGGAAGAGCCTCTGTCTTTGGAAATGAAACAACTACCCACAAATTTAAAGTATGTATTTCTCCAACCACCTAGAGATTTGCCTGTGGTTATTTCATCTTTGTTGATAGGTAAGCAGAAAATGGAGTTGGTGGAAATACTTCGAAAGCACAAGGGAGATTTCGGGTGGCCCATTTATGATATCGAAGGTATAAGTCCAACTTTTTGCACACACAGGATTTACATGAAAGATGAGATCGGCCCATGTGTGCAACCTCAAAGACGGCTTAATCCTAACATAAAGGAAGCGGTAAAAGCAAAGGTAATCAAGCTTCTTAATGTAGGGATTATTCATCCAATTTTTGATAGCCAATGGGTAAGTCCAGTGCATTGTGTACCAACGAAAGAAGGTAAAATAGTGATGGAAAATGAAAAGGGGGAATTAGCTCCCACTAGAACAGTGATCGGGTGGAGCATGTGTATTGATTATCAAAAATTGAATAATGCCACTCGTAAAGAACACTTTCCATTACCTTTTATTGATCAAATGTTAAAAAGGATAGCTGGCCATGATTATTTTTGCACGTTAGATGGGTTATTCTGTTATATGTAGATTCCTGTGGACCCTTTTGATTAAGAGAAAACCACTTTCACCTTTCCATATGGGAAATTTGCATATAGGCAGATGCCTTTTGGTTTATGTAATGCGCCAGCCACCTTTCAAAGATGCATGCTTGGGATTTTCTCTTACATGATCGAGGATTTTTTTGGAAGTATTTATGGATGACTTTTCTGTGGTAGGTCAAAATTTTAAACCTTATCTTGAAAATTTAGATTTGGTGCTTCAACATTGTGAAGACACTAATTTGGCACTTAGTTGAGAGAAATGCCAATTCATGGTTCGAGAATGCATAGTAGTTGGTCATAAGATTTTGCGGAAAGGGATTGAGGTCGATCCGGCCAAAATTATGGTGATTGAGAAATTGTCGGCACCTAGTTTGGTAAGGTTAGTGAGAAGCTTTTCAGCTCATACAGGTTTCTATAGGAGATTTTTTAAAGATTTTTCGAAAATACCTAAATTTTTTACTGAATTGCTTCAAAAATATATGTTGTTTAATTTTAGTGATGAATGTTTGTACGCATTTAATACTTTGAAATAGGAATTAATCAATGCACCAATAATGGTGAGTCTGAATTGGGACCTTACCTTTGAATTGATGTGTGACGCTAGAGATTTGGCTGTAGGTGCATGGTTAGGGCAGCAGGTGGAAAAGGTTTTTTGCCTAAATTATTATGCTAGTAGGACTTTAAAAGGGGCTCAAATTAATTATTTTGTCACTGAAAAAGAACTATTAGCTGTGATTTTTGCTCTTGACAAGTTCAGATCATTTATAGTTTTGTCTAAAGTAATTGTTTACATTGATCATCCTACTTTGAGGTATTTATTGTCAAAACAGGATGTGAAGACAAGATTGATCAGGTGGATCTTGCTTTCGTAAGAATTTGATGTTGAAATCTAGGATAAGAAGGGAGTAGACAATTTAGTGGTCGACAATTTGTCATGATTGCTGATTACGAAAGAAGATTCTGATGATAAGTTTAACATCCAAAACACATTTTTGGATGAACAGTTATATACGGTAAACTCGACTCCATGGTTTGCAGACATTGCAAACTACAAAGTAGGTAAAACTTTTTCCCCGGATTTAACATTTGTTCAGTGCATAAATTTTTTGAATGATGTAAGGGCTTATTTTTTGGATGATCCATTTTTGTATAAGTTTTGTGCTGATAACATAATTAGGAGGTGTATACCTGAGTCTGGAATACCGTCTGTGATTAGGATGTGTTATGATAGAGGGGTTGGAGGACATTTTAGACCCACTCAAACACTAGAGAAAATGTTGACTAGTGGGTTCTATTGGTCGACATTGAAATCGAATGTTAAAAGCTACATCAAGACTTGTGACAGTCAAAGAACGGGGAATATCTCCAAGAATGATGAAATACTCCAAAAAGGTATCCTAGTGTGTGAACTATTCAATTTCTGGGGTATTGACTTTATGGGGTCGTTCCTAATTTCGTATAACAACCAATACATTTTGGTAGTGGTTGAGTATGTTTCTAAATGGGTGAGGTGGCGTTACCTACCAATGATAGTAAAGCAGCTATCAAGTTCCTTAAAAAGAACATCCTTACACGATTCGGAACTCCTAGAGCTATCACAAGTGATGGGGGATCCCACTTTTGCAATAAACCATTTGATACACTGCTGCATAGGTACGGCATCACCCATAAGGTAGCTACACCCTATCATCCTCAAATTAGTGGGCAAGTTGAGGTAACGAATAGGGAAATAAAGAGAATCTTAGAAAAAAGGGTCAATGCATCGAGGAAAGATTGGAGTCTTAAATTAGACAATGCATTGTTGGCCTATAGGAAAGCCTACAAAACTCCTATAGGAATGTCCCCTCACCGTCTTATATTTGGCAAAGCATGTCATTCGCCTGTAGAACTTGAGCATAAAGCATTGTGGGCATTATGATTTCTAAATTTTGATGTTAAGGCTGCAGGTGATCTTCGACTTAGATAGTTGAATGAGTTAGACGAACTTCGTCTAAGCTTACATGAAAATTCAAATATATATAAGGAGAAGACAAAGCGATGGCATGATAAGCATATTATGGAGAAGATGTTCAATTCCTAGGATTCAATATTACTATATAATTTGAGGTTGAAACTCTTTCCAGGAAAATTAAGGAGTTGATGGGCCGATCAATTTCAAGTACGTAAGGTGTACCCTTCGAGAATTGTAGAGATTAGGACACCGAAGGGAATACAAAAGGTAAATGGACACCAGTTGAAGTAATACTTCCATGGGATTGAGGTCAGAGAAAAGGAGGCGATGTGCCTCCAAGATGCATGAAAATCTAAGAAAGTCGAGCTATTCCGGCTATAAGCATAGCACTTGTAAGTTGTATATTATTTTTTAGTTTTGATTTTACGTTTGTGTTTGTTTTATTTTGTTTCATATGAGTCAAATTCATCAGGCACGGATCAGAATTTGGCACAGAAATCAAGCTAAGGAGTATAAATAAATAAATAAATAAGCCTATACTCGAGCTTAGGCTCGTCGAGCCCAACACTCGAGTACAAGAGGCTGGAAACAAAGCCTCCACTCGAGGTTGGGCTCGACGAGCCCAATACACGAGTATAAGAGGCCACAAATATAGCCTCTACTCGAGGTTAGGCATGACGATCCCAGCACTCAAGTATGGGCTCCTCTTTCCAGCCTCATGTACTCGAGGTCGAGTAGCAATTACTCGACCTCGAGTACAAGTGTCAACTTCAGTTAAGCTTGATTTTTTTATTTTTTAATTTTTTCTCTTTCCCTCTTCTTCCTTAGTCATCTGTACTCCCCCTTTCGCTCCTTTCTTCTATATTCAGTTCTCCTTCTTCTTATTCCTTCATTGTTAATCTCCTCTCACTCTTTTATTCTTTCTCCTCCGTCGTTCTCTCCTTTTCTTATTTTTATTTGTGTGTTTCGTTTACCGTTCGAAGAAGATTCCTTGGATTTGGAATTATTGTTAACCTAATTTCATAATATGGGTCCCAGGTACGAATTCAACCCTAATTTCTTTAATTATTGTAACTCCTTGCTGTGTGGTTTCTTATATTTACTTCTATATTGATTGCTGGTTTAGAGATTAGGGTTGATGCATTCTTTCTCATGCTTGCTTGGATGATGTTTTAATTCTAAATGTGTTGATGCCCCTTCTTTGTACGTGTTTTTCCTATCTCAGTAGGAAATATTGATTTACCTAGGACCTTAATTCAAGATTAGTATGATGTTGTTGAATTGTGAAGCCCATCTCTATTGAAGTCATTGCATATGTTACATCGGGGCTTTGAGCTTTTAGAAGTACTGTATATTTTTAGTTACACATTTAACAATATGTTTATCACTATGCAGTGCCCTATTGCTTATAAGTTGTTCCAACCATTCTTGTTTGATTGCAATTGGCACATGGCGATGATTTTATCCCTCCCTAACCCTGTACTTGCTATAATATGAACATCCCCTGTTGCTTATGCACTAGTGCATTGGCACCTTAGTGGGTTTCATAAAAGGAAAAGTCTAATGTATGGATTGTATTATATTAGTTTGGGCCTATGACTAAGACATGCTAATCTCATCTTATTTAGTATATCTTGCTAATTGATATCATGGGTTAGCATTCGGTTCTAATTGATGGATTATGGGCATGGTGGTAGTGTTAATGATAACCAATTGTTTTTTACTCCTCTTGTGTGTTTGATTCCCTATGTGTTTTCATGAAAGCTCTTACTCTTTTATTAAGTATTTTTGTCCTTAATTACATTTCTTTCATTCACAAGATCAAACGTGTTGCAAAACGATCCACAGAAGTCATTCTGGCTCAAGCAGTTAAAGGGGGAGAGCAAGTACCTCAAGATGCCCTCTCATGAATTCCTCCTGACGTGTGGGTTGTCCATTCCTGCAGTACATGATAGATGAGGAGTATCAATACTTAAAGTTTAGTAAGTACTTAATTCTTCCATATAAACAGCATGACTTTGAGAGTATTCATAGAGAGGGACTTTTGGACGAATTCATAGGATACTTAAATGCTCTAAAATGGAATAGTTTAGTTACCGAGGGTGAGATCATGTATCCAGATCTAACTAGGGAATTTTATACATTCATAAAGTTTGATCAAGGACACGACTAAGGCTAACTGAATTAAAAATTCAGTAATGATTGTTCGACACCCCATACACATTAAATTATAATGCAATCAATTTAGCATTAAACATAGATGGGGT
Organism: Euphorbia neoarborescens; assembly: GCA_948330485.1. Classification (NCBI taxonomy): domain Eukaryota; kingdom Viridiplantae; phylum Streptophyta; class Magnoliopsida; order Malpighiales; family Euphorbiaceae; genus Euphorbia; species Euphorbia neoarborescens. The sequence goes on along the minus strand of CAOJCR014335966.1, from coordinate 1,394 downwards.
TGTAGATGTTACACAGCCTGAGGCAATGAAAGAAGATATTTTCTGGCACGAGCTCATCAGTGAGGGCTCCTATGATAGTCGCAAAGCAAAATCTATGGCTACCTAAAATCGAGCCCTCTGATTATTACATAAAATCATCTGTTGAAACCTGACTGGAAAGCCTGAAAGTAACAGGATTAGTATCCCAGAGTTAATTCTGCTTTATTATGCTAAATCAGGTACACCTACGTGTTTGGGTAAATTTATACTTCAACAATTCCAAAGTAGGTATAGGCACCAAATCGGGTAAGCCTGTATGTTTGGGTAAATTTATACTTCAACAATTCCAAAATAGGTATAGGCACCGCAAGACTGGATTATCCTTAGGATATCTGGTAACTAATTGCCAAAAGCCATTGGGGTCATGACTACTATGGTTGCCTCATTAGATTGGCACCCCAACGGGTGAATGCCAAGGGTATGGACTGTGGTCCTTCTATTCGCACATCCAAAGGGAATAGGGGTAAGAGACCTATGGAGCATATGATGGATGTCCTCCTCCAGAAAATGGATGACATTTAGTTGAGCCAGACACCGTGGATGTCTTCTGTAGACTCCAGATTCGCATAATAGAAGGCTCACTTTAGGCACCAGGCTCAGTGGATGACATGAATGGAAGCTAGGTTTGATTTTCAGGCAGCACAGATACATTCCCAAGAGAGCCAATTATATCAGATAAGGACCCAACTCAAGAATTTGGAGGCATTTACTACCCGATACAGTGACTCATAAGGTTGGGAATATCCTCAAGCTTACCTGCCACCACCACCCCCTTCGGGGTCTGACCTGTTAATCCTTCCCCCTTCTCTTTTATACACTTTACACTTATTTTGTATTTTCTTCCTAGCACACTTTTGGAAGTAAGTGCAATCTAAGTGTGGGGTGACATTGCATGTTTTGAGCCTGTTTTTATTTTCAATTTTTACATGCTTGGTTTGTGTTTAGTTTTTTGTATTTAGTCAGGATTCAATTCTGTTGCTGATCTGGTGTGAGCACAGGATTTTTATCCCAAGGATATGATAAAAATGACACTTTGTCAATACTTTTCTCGTTACGATTTTTCATAAATGTCGTTAAGAGGAAGGCCGAGGACTCCGGTACACGCTATACGAACGCCCGAACCAAGTACATCTCAGACAATTCTTATGAGACGAACCTATTTTACCCAAATGGGCCCAAGGCCCAAATCGGGCCTTGAGCCTATAGGGGCCCACTTTTTTTGGGCTTACAAAGGGGATAAATGGGATTTATTTAGAGTTATAAGGTGGAAGAAAAAGAAAGAAGAAACCAAAAACAAAAGCTTAAGGCCTTTTGTTAGAAAAGGGGAGGTATAAGGTGGCTTTGGCTAGGGGGTT
>CAOJCR014334150.1:0-13284 GCA_948330485.1 Euphorbia neoarborescens | reverse complement strand
CTTTTATTCATTTATTAATTCATTATTTCTTTAGAACTAGTTAAAGGATTCAATGTATAATGAAGTTATTAGTTGTTCGTTCGATGATCACCGATCTTGTGCATCGAATTCTGCCTTTGCACGTAGTGAAAGGTCGGGGTCATCACAATAACACTAACAATTTTGATTCATTAACTTCGCTTGACTCGGCCTTACCACTGAAGTTATAGCAAATAAATTTGTATAAGAAAAATAAAAGATCGATCTGTATGTCTTTTACCTTGAAATTAATGAAATTTAAAGTGCCTTGCCCATGGGTAAGCTAGAATTTCTTATTGGAATCATCTTCAGGCCAATCCAGAATACCCTCCCTTAATACCTATGATAATACCCAGAAATGATGCATTGACTTCCTGTTCCACCCCAAACAACCTAAATTTAATTGATTTAGTACCAGTTGTTTTATTAAAGATGCAAACTAGGGTGGTATAGAATTCTACATTAAATTCATGGTAAGAATGATTGGTCCTGAGAAACAATTAATACCACCCTAGTGGCCATAGTTTATCATCAAATGCACCAGACAAATTATAAGGGTAAAGAGATTTCATAGGTAAGCGATGATAAGGTAAAGAAACCAAAGATGAGCACAGTTTAGAGCGTTTACTTCTTTGGGACTTAATAGAGGAAAAGGGCATTGCAGCTTATGATATAAACTGGGTATTGGTGCTCCACTCAATGTATGGCCCTCCGTTGGTGATAATGCGGGAGGGAGCTTAGCATCCTGTTGATTGGAGAATTGAGAATTTTTCCTTGTGAATATAGTTACGTTCTTGGTTCTAGGCATGTACACAACAACGACAAAATAGAAAGATAAGAGCACACAAAGTAAGAAGACCCTTAAAAAACATTGATAGGAATTAATCATCACAGCAATAAAAATAACTTGAACTACCCCTATACAACATAATCTTGTTGTACTTAAAAGATTGGCGAATGAGAATGTGTAAGTACAATGCAAGTGAATGATAGTAGAATGGAGTTATAGCAAAGCAACAATGATTAAGCTCCCAATAATGTAGATTACTATGGTTAAGTAAACTGAACAAACCAGCAAGAACAACTTATAAAGAACAGCCAACATTGAATGAAAATAAACATATAAAAACATGGCATAAGAGAAATAAAAGTAACAAAGGAAGAGAAGGAAGAAGAAAGAAAGAAGAGAACAAAAGAAAATATGTACATTAACAAACCCTATGTTGAGATTGAAAGAAGAAACTAACAAATGTAAATCGAAACATAATAGCAAACAGGAGAGTAGAAAAGCAAAGAAGAAAGAAGAAATAAGAAAAGAAAACTAACTCAATAAAACCCTAAAAAACAAGAAGAGGAGAAGAAAGTTAATACCTTTTGCATTTTTGGAGAGGGGTTAGAGCTGGTGATTTTCAAAAAGTAGAGAGAAATCTGAGTGTTATACAATTTGTTCCAAAATAGGAGTTTATGTGCCTTTAATTTTTGAATTTCTAGGCGGCTTCACAAGTACACGAAGTTGTGCATATGCATATGAGGTTGTGTGACCTGATATGCATTGGGTACCTCAAGTTCCAGTAGAAACACACGATCTCGTGTACCGGCAATACGATGTCGTGTGTCTGGAACACAAAGTTCCAGAAACTAGATATAAGACCGTGTACTGCAAACACGAGGTCGTGTGTCTGGTAGCCCAAGTTCAGTAGATACACTCTAGTTCACATGTTTTGACACGAGGTCATTTGAATTAGAACATTGAGTTCCAAATGATACACATAAAATTTGTGTATAGGAAATACGAGATCGTGTTTATGTTATAAAAGTTGAAATTATGCCAGTAGCACAACACGAAGTCGTGTGTTTCTACACAAACTCGTGTTCCACCTGTCAACCCATATTTTGGCCCGACTTTGTACCCCAAATTTAATTTTTCTATCTCTAAAATGAAATTAACACTACCAAAAGACATGTAATCAACCTAAAGTAACAATAAAATAGCAAAAATTGTTTGAAAAGTAAATATGATACAAAAAACATGCTTGGTCATAGTAGTTAAGCTTGACTGTATCTGCCAAACGTTCACAGATCTGTTAGAAGCATCACATGCTTCTCCGCATAAATCTTACCTCCTACATACAGTTTCGGACGATGGCCATTTAGTTTCTTGATTCCATTCTTCATTTGAATTTCTACCATCCCAGATGGATACACCGCAACTACCTCAAATGTGCCACTCCAGTGACTTCTCAGCTTACCGAAAAACAACCTCAACCTGGAATCGTAGAGTAATACAAGATCGCCCTTATTGAAGTGCTTCTTGACCACATGCTTGTCGTGCCATCACTTCATCTTTTCCTCATAGAGCTTGGCATTCTCATATGCACTTAAACTTAACTTGTCAGGCTCATTCAATTGCTACAATCGACGCACTCCTATAGCTTGCACATCAAAATTCAAAAATTTCGAAGCCCAAAATGCCTGATGTTCAAGCTCAATAGGAAGATGACATGACTTATAAAACACTAAACGATATGCGGACTTGCCAATGGGTGTTTTGAATGTAGTCCTATATGCCACAGTGCATCGTCTAGCTTAATGCTCTAATCCTTCCTAGATGAATTGACTGTTTTCTCTAAAATGCGTTTTAACTCACGGTTAGAGACCTGTACTTGACCACTAGTCTGGGGATGGTAAGGGGTGGGTACTTGGTGAACAACATCGTATTTCTGTAGTAAAGAGTCAAATTTCCTATTATAGAAGTGGGATCCCCCATCACTAATAATAGCTCTAGGAGTCCCAAATCGGGTAAAAATGTGTTTCCCAATGAATTTGATAACTACCTTAGTATCATTGATAGTTGTAGCCACAACCTCTACCCACTTTGAAACATAGTCAACAGCTACCAGAATGTACTAGTTGCCATACGACTTAGCAAAAGGTCCTGTGAAGTCTATACCCCAAACATCAAACATCTCACAAACAAGGATGCCTTGTAAAAGCATCTTATCTTTCCGTCCAATGTTACTAGTTCTTTGACACACATCACAAGATCTAACAAAATCAAAAACATCTTTTTTCATTCTTAGCCAAAAAAATTTGCAAGATAATATCTTATTTATTGTCTTATCTGGGCCAAAATGACCATCGGCTACCCTAGAATGACACATGTCAATAATGGAATGTATTTCATTATCGGGAGTGCATCTCCTAATCATATTATCAGCACAACAACAAAATAAATAAGGCTCATCCCAAAAATAATCCTTCACATCATATAAGAACTTACATTTTTACTGAAATGTTAAATCAGGAGGAAGATGTTACCGAATTTATAGTTAGCAATATCCGCATAATAAGGCAAGGAAGTGACAACCAATAGATAGTCTTTGGGAAAGGTTTCTCGAATTGCTACTAAATCTGTGGGTTGAGACCCACTTCAGGAATCCACGACAGATGGTAAGCTACTACATTCTCCACACCTTTCTTATTACGAATCTCAATATCGAAATCTTGAAGAAGTAGAATCCACCTGATCAACCTAGGTTTTACTTCCTACTTAGACATCAGATACTTGAGAGCATAATGATCAGTAAAATAATCACTTTCGACAAAACAAGATAGGACCTGAATTTATCAAAAGAAAACACCACAGCTAGGAATTCTTTTTCAGTTACACAGTAATTTTTCTGTGCTTCATTTAATGTCCTACTAGCATAATAAATCAGGTGGAAAATTTTATCAACCCACTGACCTAGACATGCACCAACAGCAAAATCGCTAGCATCACATATTAACTCAAAGGGAAGTGTCCAATCTGGACCGACCATAACAGGAGCTTCAATCAATTTTCTTTTTAGCAATTCAAAAGCATGCAAACAATCAGAATTAAAATAAAAAAGCATCTTTAAGGAGTAATTGAGTCAAAGGTCAAGCAATTTTTTAAAAATCCTTAATAAAATACCTATAAAACCCCGCGTGACCTAGAAAACTCCTAACATATTTAACCGAGTCCGCTGGAGGTAATTTTGTAATCACCTCGACCGTAGCTGGATCTACCTTAATCCCTCTTCCTGACACTTTATGACCTAACACAATACATTCTTGGACCATGAATTGACACTTCTCCTAACTAAGTGCCAAATTCCTATCCTCACATCTCTGTAAAACTCGGTCCAGATTATTCAAATATGTATTAAAGGACAGACCTACAGCTGAGAAATCATCCATAAACACTTCTATGAAATCCTCAATCATATCATAAAAAATGGCCAACATATATCTTTGAAAGGTGGCTGGGGTGTTACAAATCCCGAATGGCATCCATCTATATGCAAATGTTCTATATGGATAAGTGGAAGTAGTTTTCTCTTGATCCAACGAGTCCACTGGAATTTCCATATAGCCAGATAGTCTATCCGGGGTATAGAAATACTTTATCCAGCCATCCTTTCCAACATCTGGTCAATGAACGGTAGTGGGAAATGGTCCTTGCATGTGACATTATTCAACTTCCTATAATCAATGCAAGCACGCCACCCCATGACCTTCTTGATGGGAATTAGTTCCCCTTTTCATTTTCCACTACCGTTGTCCCACCTTTTTAGGGACACATTGCACAGGACTTACCCACTTACTATAAAAAAAGGAAATATTATACTTGTATCAAGGAGTTTGATTCCCTCAACTCTTACCACTTCCTTCATGTTCGGATTTAGGCGGCGCTGTGGTTGAGTGCACAGTTTTACTTCATCTTCCAAAAAGATCCGATGTGTACAGAAGGTTGGGCTTATCCCCTTGATGTCGTGGATCGTCAATCCAAATGCCCCCTTGTGCCCTTGTAGCACCTTCAGCAGCTCTGCTTCCTATTCCCCTATAAGACAAGTAGAAATAATAATAGGTAAGCTAGATAGGAGATTCAAATACACATACTTAAGATTAGAGGGAAGAGCCTTCAATTCAAGAACTGGGGGCTCCTCTAGAGATGATTTCGGAGTTGGTTTTATCTCCCTATCCAGTTTCTCAAACTGGTGCTTCGTCCAAGGACACTCTTCTTGATGAGATGAGTCCACTAAGTACTCATCATCTACTCCCTCAATATCCTCTCCATCCATGCTCTCTGAGGAGATTTATGATGTTTCCCTAGAAAATTCGTCCTCAACACAAGTATCAATAGGGGAAATAGCATCAACAGAATTATAATTTCCAACATTCGAAGGATATTTCATAGAATTGTACACATTGAATTCTACCTCCTCATCTTACAATCGGAGAATGAGTTTACCTTACTGGACATCAATAAGTGTCTTACCAGTAGTAAGAAATGGCCTACCTAGAAGAATGGGAACCAAACTATCTTCCTTCATATCCAGGATAACAAAATCCACTGGGAAGATGAACTTGTCCACCTTAACTAAAACATCCTTGATGACTCTGTTGGTTGTGCAATAGACGGATCAGCTAGCTGGAGTGTCATATTAGTGGGCATCGGGGTTCCAAGTCTTAGCTTCCTGAAAAGAGATAAAGGCATTTGATTAGTACTAGCACTAAGATCAAGCATTCTCAATATTTTAATTCCCAATTCTATAAGGAATCGTGAAACTCCCTTGATCTTTCATTTTTAGCGGTAACTTATTTATGATAATGGCTGAATACTCCTCCTTCAGGACTACTACCTCATCTCCCCCAAACTTCCTCTTACCTGTTGGGATATGGAGCTGTCCCTAGTTTCACCCACTGGTTGCTCTACCTCTTTACCATTTCTCAATGTGATGGCTTGGGCTGACTCTCTTGATCAGCTTTGAGGGTTCTATTTTGTGTTACTCAGAAGAGCAACGATAGGTCTCACTTGTTTTTCCCTACTTAACTGAGCCACTTGATTACTCAAGTCCCTATAGAAAGCTTTATTGTTCGCTAGCCAAGCTGAATTCTTATTAGTTTCCCTAAAATGTCCTTCAACATTTAAATAATAGACTCATCTAGCTTTAGTGGCAGAGCCGGTAACTGCAAGGGCTTGTTATATTATAGCATAGGGGCCTTAACTAACCCTTGATTCTGGTGCTCAATGAGAAAATCAGAAAAAAGGTCTCAACACGTTTTGGTAAATACCATAAGACTTGTTAGGGTATTGGTACCTTCTCCCATAATTAGAATTGTAAAAATTGGAAGAATTAGAGTGGTGGTTAAAATTATTATACCTATTTGGACCTCCCAGATAATTCTCATTCCCACCTTCATGGGAAAATACATCGCTTCTCTGACACTCCTGACTTTGATGATCACCTCCACAAGTCACACACACATCACAGGCCTTTACAACTCGAGCGAGTTCAGCTTAGCCATCATCATATCCATTTTTTGGCTCATATTATCCATAGTAGGATTGTGCTACTCTATTGAAGCTATATACATATCCCTCTAGTTTGGTTCTTCTTCTATCCACATTGTACTTTTTCTCGCTACTCCTTCAATCAATGCTTCAGCCCATGGTGCTGACATCTAAAAGATATCTCCCCCTGCAGAAGAATCAGCTTATGCACAGTTAGCAGGAGTTAAAGCATGATAAAATATACTAACCTGATCAAACTGATGTACATTGTGGTGGGGGAAATTTTGAAGCATCCTTTGAAATTGAGACCAAGCTTTATTCATAGGTTCTGTCCCAAATTAACGGAAAGCATTGATCTCATTTTTCAGCTGGACCGTCTTGGAAGGAGGAAAATAATAAGGTAAGAATTGATCCTCTATCTGGTCCCATGATGATACAGTTCCTGACCGAAGAGATTCATACCATTCTATAGCTCCTCCATTTAGAGAGAACGGAAACAACTTCAATCTGATAACATCTTGAGGTACTCCATTCATCTTGATAGTGTCAGCCACCCTTAAGAAATGATTCAAGTGATCATTCAGGTTTTCTATAATGCCTCTACTGAACTGACCATTGTTTTGATTAGCTACATCATGCTTGTCTTCAGCTCAAAGTTGTTAGCAGTAATGGCTAGTATTACCACTCCAGCTCTATTTCTGGGTCTGTGAGGGGCCATCAAATCTGCCATATCCCTATCATCCTTAACAGGCTATCTGTTGTACAGTTTGTTATCCTGCTCCCTCATCTCATGCTCAAGCCTTCACATCAACTCATCTTGCCGTGCATCTCTCGCAGAACGTTCAGCTTTAAATTGCTCCATTACAAACCTCTTACGCTCAACCTCAGCTCTCAACTCTTCAGGCTCTATTTGTGAATTTTGAATTCTTTACTCTCTCTTTAATCTGCGACAAGTACGTTTAATCTTAGGGTCAATATCGAATGAATCAGAATTAACTACAGAATAACGAGTTTGCATATAATCTGGAACGATTAATAGAAAGGAAAATTAAATAAAAATACACAAATAACAAAATAATCAAAATAAACAACTTTACACAATACAATACTCAATCCAAATAATCGACCTCTGGTTCGATGTTGCAGGAAATAAATCCCCGATAATGGCACCAAAAACTTGACGGTGCCCACGCGAACACTTGAAAGCGTACTTTTAGAGGCAGTTTACCCCGTCGATGTCAAGTAATAATCTGGTAGAGTCTAGGTATCAATCCATAGGATTTACACCACAATCACTGATCTACTCGGTATCCTAGTTGTTCGAGCAAATAAATAAAATTGAATATTACCTATGCTAAATTAATCTAAACATAACTAAATTGATCTAGAATCCCAAACTTCCTCGAAATGTAATGTAATGGAACCTTGATTATCAATAAACATAGATTAATAAATAAATGATATGTATGTAAAACTATCAATCTCGTAAACCTAGGTCTATAAGTCCTTAGCCTATTTCTCCATTTTCCGTAGTAATACTAGTTCTAGTGTTCATAAACTAAGGGTCCCTAACTTCGTGGGTTTGACAATTTCCTACGATTTCCAGGATGTTAGACCTGATGAGACCAACTTATATGAACACAGAAAATAAAACCTTTTTGAAGTAAAAAATTGAATAAGATTGCAATAACAATAAACATTCAAACATTAACTGAAATTATAATTAATCAAAGGTGAAAAGAAAAAATGAACCAATCGATTCGAATCACTATCGCAATTCACAACTAGTTAACAATAAAGAAAGAGAGTTAGAACAACCCTTACTGTACCGCTAATCGAACTTCGGCTATAAAAAACAAATCAATGGATAAAATCACCCAAAACTAGACTCAAGTTGTAGCAACGGAGTTGTTCAAGCTCAAATCAAGTTATCGGGGTGTGTGGAAGAGTTATAGAAAATCATGGATAACCCTAATACAGAAATACAATGGTCTATTTATAGTTTTAGCTAAATCGAAAATAAAATCCCAAAGAAATAAAAGTATGCATCCAAATCTGCAACATCACACGAGGTCATGTATATAGCATATGAAGTCATGTGATGTTTCTATCCTCTTCAAGTCAATTTGCATTCATCTACATGAAGTCGTATACTTTCTACATGAGATCGTGTTCCTCTCCTGGAGCTCAGGTCAATTCGCATCTATCTACACGAAGTCATGTACTGCCACACGACTTAGTGTGTTTCCTCTGGATGGCATGGTCTGAATTACATGAGTTTTGCTCCTCCATATGAGATCGTGTGTGCACAACATGAGATCATGTTATTCCACTCTAAGTCGTGTGTATCTGCATTTGATTTCCAACTTCTACTAATCATTTACATAAAGTCATGTTCCTCCTACACAAAGTTGTGTTGTGCCCCTGCCTTCTTACAAACTCTCTTTTAAATGTCGCTTTGCATAGATTTTGGGAATCCCAACCCAAGTCATGTCCACAAACACACAAAAATACCCTTGAAAGGCACCAATGAAATAAAACTAAATAATACAATACACATGACAAGCAAAAATGTGAAATAAACATAGAAAACTAACACAATATGTTATAAGCACTGAAACACGTAAAACACATAAAACATGACAAACATGTATGAAAACACTGTGGAAACTCCACCAAATACATCAAAACCAAAGTGAAAAGATGAGGTCAAACCTGAACTCATCATGCACCTAACTAATAGATACGGATCTCAGGAGACTATAATTGCAATCACAAAACAAGTAATCGATATTCGCAATCAAAGACCTTAAACAATAAATCAACTCTTACACAAGCGATGGAAAGATTTAATGACATATAATCACACAAGTTCGGTGAAGAATCACAAATTAACAATCAATAAAAATAAGAAAAACTTATTCCAATTAATCGATAACCATATTTAAAGGTAGGCTTGTGTGAAGATGAACGCTATAGAAAACTTCAATCCGTAGAGAGTAATCGCAAATGGGAAAGTCAATGACGATAAATATAAATCCTTAATCGAAATAACGAATTGGCATACAAAACCTCTCGAGGAGTTATACACTTTCTCAAGCGTCTAGAGTCTTCGAACGATGATAAAAATAAACCCTAATGAGTGCTTATATAGGTTACAAACAAAATAAAATTAAACCTAAATTTGTTTGGAATGGGAAAGGTAAAACTCGCCGAGTTCTATTAAAACTCACCGAGTTTTTACGCCTGTCACATGGAAACATACCGAGTTCGGAGGCAATATGGTGAGTTTCCTATAGTTCCATCTAGCTTTCTTCAATTGCATTACAACTCATTGAGTTCTGCCAAAACTCATCGAGTTCTATCTCTTTCGGTTGCAAATTTTCAAATAGTCATATCTTTCTCGTCCGATCCCCGAATTGTATGATCTTAGATCCATTGGAAATCTTAAATCAAGAACTTTAATCTTCCTTTATGCTTACCCCTAAAATTATTGGTGTTCCCTAGTTTGTAGGAATTATTTCTTTATATATTAAGTACTGTCTATGGTTGATTGTATAAATACATTATTTGTGTTACATTATAAAGGCAATTGATCTATTTAAAGGAAATTGATCTATTAGTTATATACCTTGTGATATGATAATGAATAGAGTATCCATTAATTAATTTCATAAACATATTTCCTAGGTTTGTTCTAGGTCGCGGGAATGAATAGGATAATAAACCTGTGCTTCGTTAACTGTGCGGGGGTTAAGAATGCAGGTACGTGTGGGCCTCACACGGGACTGGATGGATCCATATGGGAAACATTACATTATTTTATCATTATATATGTTTCTCGATTGGGACTCGTTGTATCCTCCGACTTGAGATCATTATAACTTAACATGGATCTCATACACTTTGACATACTACTAATGGGCCTGTAATAGGGCACCAAGTATGGGTATAATTGGGTGGGCCAGTGAACATATTGATGTTGATAATGAGTCGATAGGATTGCCACTCAGCACCCTGCGATGACATCACCGGCCACTTGATAGAATGGGATTGTAAGTGTGTGGCCACACCCGAGTGAGTTGGGCACTTATTCGATATCACAGTCCATCCTAGATCAAGAAATGTGATTAGTAGAGAACAAGATGATGGAGCCATACCTGTTGCTTTTCACACTAGATGTCAGCTAGAAAGGGATAAATACGAGAACAGCTATCGGAATGGATTCTCTTCGGGTACCATAGTTTGCTAGACCCCACTGGTAGTCTGTGGGCCTTGGGCCCACTGCCAACATAAAGATAGTCCCAAAGGATCTTGTGAATAGACCAATTAATTTGGATATGTCGGTTCATGAAATAGATGTATTTAAATTCGGAATGTTTGATTAATAAATTTGTACAATGTAATCGATTAATTAATTAATTAAATTAATTCAGTTAAATAAAATAAATAATTAATTAAATGATCATATTATGATCCTAATTCATTTAATTTATTATGGGATTGATTTGATTAAATTAAACCATAGTTGAATTAATTAACCTTTTAACTTAGAGGTAAAATGGTAAATAAAATTTAATATGTATCCGAATTTATTTATTAACTCGATATGTTAATATTTTGAGGTGGTAAATTTTAATTGGCATTTTAAAATTGTACCGGTCGAAATATTAACTGGATTGACCTATTCAGTTAACCAAAAGATAGTTGGACTGAACTGGTTGAACCAGGTGGTAAGGGATTTCCACAAGACTCCTATAAATACTAATTTTCTACAAGGAAAGAGGGGGATACATGCAAAAACCCTAGCCACAAGTGAGGAGAATTCCAAAAAATTCTAGGGTTAGAGTTTTGGTGCAATTTCAGCTCTTTATGATTCAAGAGTCAATCGATTCTCATCTGTGAGAACCTCGATAGCACGAGTCTGAGGCAAGAGTGGCCTCGCATATGAATTTAGAGGAGTTCTAAAGTGAATTCTGTAGCAAACCTCGAAGGACATAATCTATAAGTGTTCCAATTCATCTTCTTCTCCTTTTATACGGAAAAATCTCTTCCTAAACGAAGTTCCTTCAAACTGAGTATGGGGATCAGATCCTAGAATTTTAATTCACTATTTCGTGGTGGGATTAGTGTTCTAGGGTATCCTATGAACCCCAACTGTGGTATCAGAGCCTAGGTTATGAAGGAATTTCTATTCAGGAAAGGGTTTTCGAAGTAATTTTAGGGTTTAGAATCATCCCAATTTTAATTTCGGTATATTTACAGGTGTTGGTGTATGATTTATTTTATTTGCTGCTATTATGATATACTGTATTTTGGTTGTGTTTTCACTAAAGTTCCGAAGTTCCAATTACCAAAATTCTGCTAGTGTTATAGAGATTTGCAGTAATTGGAATTCATTTTGTCTTTGGAATGATGATTTTATCACCGTGGTGATGGAAAATGCCTCTCGAAGGTTTGTGCAATCACAGGGGTGATGAAATTATCATCAGAGAGTGTTTTAGAAGTGTGTAGAGGAGGCCCCTATCGTCGTGGCGACCACCCAGCCATCTTGGCGATAGAAGGCATCATTCTGTGATTTGGTTCTGTCACTAGGGCGACCTCCAAATTATCCAGGCGATATAAGCCATCCTTCTGCGATTGGCTTCCGTCGTAAGGGCAACATGGAAAGTTGCCCGGGCGACAAAAGACCTCTAAAATACATATTGAACCCATTTTTTTGGTTCAATCTGACATACATTTTATTATTTCTTGGGTAATTTGAATGTATGTAAACATGTATTAACATGCATATTCCTTTCATATCATTTATTATGGGATATGGACCGAAGGTTGGTCCAATAGCCCACGACACGGGTTATGATTGGACGACTTTATTTTTTGGATTATGACATTCCCAATTTGAGTGTGAGCATTGACTTAAGTCAATGGACTTTTGACTAAGCTAAGTTATAATAGTCAAGAATGACAATCTTCAATGTAATGACTTGGCATAATTAAAACCGAAATGTTTGAATCTATTATTTGCCATTGACATGCATCATATATTGTATGAATGTGAATATCTGGTACACTACTTATATTTGTGTGTGATGGTGTCTATGGGCTTTTATTACGAGTTTGGTTGTTCTTCATTTGTTTTGGAAATATCCCTTGCATGGGATTATTTTGTTGTATTTCATTTACTTGTTCAACATAAGTGTTGTAATTACATAAAGACCATGGTATGGGAACCCAAGGTGAAAGCCCACATGAGTGGAAGCCGTGGTAGGGAGCCCGATAAAGGATGGACCAAGCCAAGCTGGAGTTTTGTAATAGTGTAGCCTATTAGTTAATCTCTAGTGATGTAATACAAAAGCCCGTAGACTACCTTATTGCATTTATGAATGTATATTTTGCATTATGGTATGGCAGTATAATGTTTTCTATATTCTCACCCGCAAATTATATATGTAAAGCCATTATCATAGTAAAATGAATTCATAAAATAGAGAGTCTTACAGAAGTGCTTTCCGATTTTACACCTCGACCTTTTATCAACATTTGCAATATAGGACGTGACAAAGCCAAATAAATAGTGAATGATTGATTTGACGTAAAGTGTTTAGATTTGGGATGGATTTTAGGTCTATGTTTATCAGAGCATTATCATGTCTTATGTGCCAAATCCAAACTCATAACTAATGGGTCTAAAATACAAATGGACTAAAATCTCAATATGGTAAACAAGTAAAAGGCGGTTTGACTCTACAAATTGTAGAGAAATTCCTAATCTAAGCACATATGGGTAATGTGCTATGAACCTGTCAAACCAAGAGTCCTTAGTGTAAGGATTGGATAGAGTTATCCTTCCAAACGGTCTATGATTGTTTTACATAACAAACTAAGTTTGGGTAATCATGAGATGTGTCATGGGTCTTGGTAAAGTCAGCCAAAGATATAAACAC
>CAOJCR014332844.1:0-11591 GCA_948330485.1 Euphorbia neoarborescens | reverse complement strand
TTTTGTAGCCTTTCGGTATACTACATTCTATATTATGTGTTCTACACTTTATTTATGTGATCGACATTATCAGATTTTTTTAGTCAGCACCCTCTGACCCAAAATTTAGTCGCTTACAAGTAACTGGAGGTTAAATCCCTTCAATGCGATCGATATTCCCAGATTGTGTGGTTAAAACTCTCTTACTAAGAATATAGCAATTTACGAATAGCTGGAGGTTAAAATTAACCCAACCTTATTGCACACTTGTATATACCACTAATGTCCTATTTATATTCTGTTACACTTCACACTTTTGTACGCTATGTGTATCTGTCTCTATTTGTCTTTAACATACATTCTGTTATGTTACATATTAAAACACTACACTATGTCACCTTATCATGCATTACACATCACTAAATATATACTTATAGGTTCCTGGTGGTTGGGAAATTCAGTCAAATCTTACCTTGATTTACCCATTAAAATCTCAAAATCGATAGGGTAATAAAAATCTCAAGCAACCCTGTCAGCGGGCGACGTCCGCCTCTAGCAGCCCTTGCTGTTGTACGAATGATGCCTTAAGGTAGCAGCCCATAGCAGCTGGGCTACCGCTGCCCGGTGCCCTATGACACCCGCACTACACCATATATAGCCTACTGTAACTATGACTTTTTGTTAGATTAGACCCTTTTTTGTTGCAGTAAGCCCAAAAAAGGGTTACAGTAATATTCCGAAAATTATTAATTTTTTGGCTGTTGCAAGAATTACAAAGACGACTATTTTTTCACTGGCGACAATTTCGAATTGTTGCATACCTGACGTCCATTTGCAACAATTTATTACAAAGCAATAATTTATCAGCTATTACAACAATAAATATTGTTGCTTTTTAAAACCAAAATTCCAACAATTATGACAATTTTAATAATTTTATCGTAATTTTGAGTGTTGTTTGCGATAAATTCATTTGCTTTTGGGACATGTTTAATCTAAAAAAGAAACATTTTGATTTTCATTTTGCAACATTTTCAATTAAATTTGTCAATAATTTTATAACAATTTTCGGTGGTTTTTGCAACAATTTTCATAAATAATGTGCACCAATATAATTTAATTTGGAAACAATTTAATAATTAATTTTTTTTTTCAATTGACCTGTAATAATTTATAGAAAACTTACAAAATTGAAATCTAAAATGAAATTTCATTATCTAAGTAATAATCTAAACATTGAACAATCCATAAAATCATAAAAGGTTGAAATATCGAAACATTCAAACCAAAAACTTAGAATATTATCCAAACACTCCATTATTAGTACTGCCTTCACTAATCTTCCCCATCCTCAGTACGGCCTTCACTGATTTATCCTATACCTAGCAAGTGTTGAATTTGGAGAGCCATTTTTCTTGGTCATCTATAAAGGTGAAACTTTAGCTGAAGTTAAAGTGCAGATATCAATTGAATTGAAATTGAAAGAATGTACAGATATCAATGTTCAACAGCATACCAAAATATACCTTATCTATCCTGTTACAAGATCTAACAACTAATCAATGCGGCTCATAAATCTGTAACAAATTATTGATTCACAAATAAAATAGTATCAAGGCAACCTTGTACTTAGTTTCCTTACCTTCAAATTTGAAAAGCATTCACTAGTCAAGTGCTCAACTTCTTCTCACTGTTCTTGCTTTAGAAGGGTGGTAGCAAATGGAAATGGTGAGAAGTTGCAGCAGAATTGGTCTAAGTAACATATATAATCAAAGAATGCAAAATAAAATGGAAAATCATGCAGCATTCTTTACACTAATCATAGTGTACTAGGAAACAATATGAATATGTTTTATATTAAGAAATATCATAGTGTACCAAATAATAGTATGATCAAGGAGGCTCTAAATACAATTCATTCAAGTCCAATTACTTCAAAACACTGTAAAGAAAAGAATGGATTCATTAGGAAAGTTTCCAGTGAACAGAAAAAATCATAAAGAAGATGCTAACAGAAGCTTCAAACAACACAAGCTTTCTTTTAAGTTCATAATCTTGATAAGATGGATTTTAGGGTGGTGTCCTTCAAATATCAAGATTAAAGTATCACGCATAATGATCCATACAATTGAATCATATTGTGAACATAGAAATGCATATTTTTCAATGTAAATCAATAAAAGTGACGACATAACTAGACTAATAGTTTGAGCAAGCAACGATATTCACTTGAATGAACAAAATTTTTAGGTACCCATTATAGAAGGAGATACACAACCTTTATTTACAACACATATAATATAACTGACTAACGAATATTAAGAAAACAACATATATTTGTTCCATCATTAAGTCACAAAAACTGACTTCATCGACTCAATAAGAAATAAACCTAAATAGGAATTCAAATATTATCCAGAAATAAACTTAGATATGAATTCAAATATTATTCAAAGTATTTGATTATGAATCAAACTCCATTCAAGAGCTACTATACAAATGGAAGCAATTTACTTACCGCTAAACATGCCTAGAAGCTCTTCAACAAGTTGGGGGACCCAACTCTCCATCATTCTTCTTGGAATATCCATTAGATCCTCCACAACCTCTTCTATCTTCTTCCCTTCATAGTGATCCATAATAGTAACCATATTCTCTTTAGCTACTATATCTACACTCCAATAACACTATATCTTCCCTAAATAATTCAACCTCAGCAAATATATCAACAAGCATTTACAAGGATATATAAAAATGCAATTCATGAAAATAAAAATAAAAACAGAACCACCGTACAATAGTAGAAGCATGTAAACTAGGTTCGATTGATTCCAATAAGAAACTAGATTCGAATCATACAAGGAATTAATTGAAATATTAATATCCAAATACCAAATTTATTAAAGTATCTCCAACTCTATCAGTTAGACATGAAACTAGGTTCGAATCTTGCTAATTGAATACTGCCAAAATCTAATGACAATGCAGAACATTCAAGCATAAAATGCACTATAAACTCAAAAACTATTGCTTCAAAATAATCTTGATGATAATCTAATTATACCTTAACTTGTAAACGTAAAAAAGATCAATTATAACCCATTAATCTATCAATGTACGAGTTTTAATAGACATGATCAGTAATTGAAAACCGCAGATATAATCTGAAGCTGGGTAACTGTCAAGCATATATAGCATCGTAAATCCAACAGGGATTAAAACCTTGAGAAATATAACTTTAAAAATCTTTCTTGTGTTGACTAATTAACTCAAAATATTAAAATTAAAATAAATCCTTGAAAATCCAATTATTTATTTATTTGCAACAAGTATTCATTTATTTCCAATAATTTGAAAACAAAAACACTAAGTTGTCTTACTATTTCTAGACAGGAGGAAGCTTCTTTGTCTTCTCGTAGCATCAAGCAAGCCTGTGAATCTTGCTCTTAACAAGGATCAATCTGAACAATATGATGCATCAGAGAGAACAGCTAATCGCGTCTTAGTGTTTTCAACTGAAAATGTCGTTTATAAGAACTGTAGCACAGAACATATCCTATTAAGAACAATTCATAGAATCTGAAGATAATTGCAGAGGAATACGAAGAAAACAGTACTAAACATGATAATAAAATGAACCAACTAAAACAATACCCAGTTGCTACGCAAATTGGTATTCCTTTTGACTGAAGATGCCAGATCAAACGGCTCGCTCCAAAAAACAATTTCATTGTTAATTATATGCATCTTATTGCACCTATAATATGAAAAAGAACATGATTTTGAGAAATAGAGTTTCAAACTCGTTTGCATATCAGTCTATATCCTTATGACAACTCAAGCATTTGCAATTCTTATTTGAAACAAAGAGAGGTGATTTTACATAACCAAAAGTAAAACTATGTTAACTTATTTGGATAAATAGGACCTTGCTCACTCATTGTTTCCAGCTCAAACGATAAGCTCAAACAAATTCCACTGTCTTTATTTTTACTGTTCTATTTTGGATGATTCAAAAGGCAATAATAGACAATTTTGAGAAAAAAATGGAATTATGTAACAACCATGAAATGTAAGACCAATCATGGAATTATTTTGCAGAGCAGCTTTCACTAATCTTTTTGCACTCCCCTACATCAAGGTTAAAGACCAATCATGTAAACAAACACACCTCTTTAGCTTTTTAAGCTTCAAATAGACAAGGGGGAACATAGCTTGAACTTGTATATTCAAAAATCATACTGAAAATACTATTGAAACCCCTGGCATCGTTATTCGGAAAAGCCAAACTAAGAATCGTCTAGCTAATGCAAAGTTATGAAATATGTTGAACTTTTAGGCAATCTTTAAACTGGGAGAGAAAATTCTTTCTAAAAGAAAGCGAGATACAGAAAAAATGTCAAAGTGATCATAAATACTGTGACTAGAAAAAGTAATAAAAATATTATCATTGATCAACTAACTAACTGAATTATATTCATATGTTGACTTCAACATCCTCTTGAAGGAAGAAATTCAGAATTAACTTCACCACTTCCTGAATTGATAAATAAAGTCCAAGAAAGAAAAAGAGTTTCACAAAAACAAAAAAGTTGCATTAACACAATAAAAAGAGATCATGTAATGTATGAAGACATAGTAAGGAAGGGATTAAGTAACAACCATGAATGGCCTCTTCGATTAGAATTGCGCTAACATTCTCCACAGTATCTGGAAGCTCTATAGCTTGAGCTGCTGCCACACCATCATATACTACTTTTAATGTCTTCGAATCTAAAAGAATGGCCAAAAAACTAAACAAAAGTTCATCTATGTACCCAATGGGTTCGATTAAAATATTTCAACAACTCAAGAGCTAAATCACAAATAATTTTGAGAAAAATCATAAGTACTTACGCATGACTACATTAAACAAGTAATCGAACAAAGGAACAATGCACCGCTAGATTCTATCAAAGAAGTATTTCTAAGTACCATTGTTTAACAACATAAAGGAAATATATTTTTTTTTAAAAGGAACACCACCTTCTTTGAGTCTGCGACAGCAACCATTGGTGCCATATACAATAACAAATTCAATTATAATTTAATTGAAAAACCCTAAATGAATAAAACATACATGAAATTCAAACTGGTTGTAAAGATTTTGAATACTAACCCTAACTAAGGAATACCACTTAAAAAAACAACGAAGAGAAAGAAGTAGAGACCTGAGAACTTTGTTATCTCTCTCAACTTTGCTTACTTCGGTGATGAAGCTCTTACGAAGCAAATCGTCATCTGTGTTTGTAGTAGAGGTCTCCCTGCCATCGCTTGTTCCTTTGCAGAGTTTAAGATTTTGTGACAATTTATTATGTTACAATACTTTCTGTAGAAACCTTTCATTTGGTCATTCAGAACTCCATCAAAAGCAATCTCCAGAACCCCAGCCCTAATATGAAGCGCCTTAGCAACGGAGAAGTTAGACTGACCTTCTGGGAGCTTACTGAAGGTATAAACAGGCTTAACAAGATCAGACTGGAGAGCGCAAGAGATCTCATCGTCTTCGAGCTGCTAGAGTAAATGGAGCCAGCTATCTCGGGTATAGAAGAAGAATCCAATCCGAGAGAGATAAAAGAAGACAGGGAGAAGTGAGATCGAAAAAGGGTTATGTTTCTGAAATGAAAAGCTTTTCCCCCTTTATTTCTTTTGATAAAAAGGTTTTTCCCTCTAAAAAATTACATGTACACATTCACATTTTTTTAATAATTAAAAATTGGCTCCAAAGTGTTTTTATTTGGAAAATTGGTCCCAAATTTTGGCGTATAGGGAATTTATTTCCGGCAACAATTGTGAATTTATTGCTTTTTTCTCATTTTAGCCTAGCTTTTACAACAATTTGACAAAAAATTGTTACAATAGGTATTATATGTGATAAAATAAGCAACAATTAGTACTTTTGTTACATTAACTTATATGGTCTTAGTTGCATGTAATAATATTGTAACATTATTTAAAAAAGATAAAAAATCTCTACCTAACACAACAAAATGCAAGCACATAAAAAAATTTAGTTGTAGTAAGCCATATATGGTGTAGTAAACATCAGGTCGCTTGATGGGAGACGTCGTAAGTTCGAATCCCGCCCTTATCAAGATGTAACTGTTTCAAAAAAAATATGGTGTAGTGCCGCTAGCGCTGCCAGCAGGCAGCCCGATGTCACCACTAGTGGTGGCCGGTGACTCCAACACTACTATTTTTTCAAATAAAAAATTTCAACACATCACATACATGGAGAAAATAATTAATCCATCCAGAAAATAACATGCTTTGTATAATTAAATAAAACAACCCAATCTAGCATCACATGTAGAAATCTAAATTGGGAAAAATATTAAAAAAAAACCTCAATCCTAAGAATAAACCCTAAATTTGACAATTAATTTGGCAAATCTACCAATTAAATTCATAGATCCATAATTATCCATGTCCGATCTACCAAAATTACTTCTAGATCTCCAAAAACAATTTCAGATCTATTCCGATAACCATAGATTTAATTAAATCTCTTAGATTTTACCGTTACCAAGCTTTGATACCACTATTTGGGACCGAATGCAGCCCGAAACTTCATCAGGCACAGCAGAGTTATCTTTTAATATTTTCAGATCCGATCCCTAAGGAACCAATTGTGTAGATATAAGGGATTTTATTAACTATCTTTCTATATGGAACAAATCTAGAGTTTATGTGAAGAAAAATAAATAGAAAGATCCGAAAAACTTATAATTTCTATCTCTTCTAGAGACTGCTGTAGAATCCATAAGATTTTTCCCAAGTCTAATACATGACCCTCTATCGGCTTAAAATACATACAAGCAGAGTCGAGTATTTGATTTTTAGGGTTTATGAAAAAGGGAGAAGAAGAAAATTTTCTCTGCTTGTTTTCTGTGTGAAAAACGCAGACTCTAAAAAATTGTTCGGATTTTCATTCCTTTTCTCTTATTAAAATTAGACTACTAAAATCATACTTGGACCTAGCTAAAAATGCAGTCCACTAGGTTTAGGGAAGTATCTACTTTCTTTCGCAGTCAAATTAGTTTTGATCGGTACAATTAAATTTCACCGCGTCAAAATAATTATGTAACCCATTAATTAAATTCATAAATTATATTTTAATACTCAATTTCACCTTATGGTAAATTGATCAATTAAGTTTAACTATGAATTAATTTAATTAAATATGTCAATTTGAATAATTAGCTTTTTAATTAAAATCCAATTAATTCCAATTACACATAAACTAATTAAATTCCATTTATAATAAATTAATGAATTAAAATTATATGTAATTAATTTATTTAAATCATTTACCATGTGTAATTCAATTAGTTAACAATTAATTAATTACACCATGTAAATCTATTAATTAAATATAATGGATTTAATTATTAATTAACTTAAATATGATTTCTACAATCCATATTTATTTAACTAATTAATCCAAACTCATTGACCAACTAATCTGAAGCCAGAAAATCAGTGTGCAAGATCCTTAGAGACTGTCTATATGTTGGCAGTAGGAATAAGTCCTACAGACTATCAAATGGGTTCTATCAAAAGCTCGATAGCCCCCAATTGAGACAGCTCACAGCATCTTTAAAAGAGAAAATTCGTCCCTGTAGCTATTCGTGTATTAACCCTTACCATATGATATCTTAAGATATATATAGTGAGGGGCATGGCTCTGTCATCCCACACCACTATCACTTTCTTGGTCTAGAATAGATTGTAGAGACAAATGAGCACCCAACTCATTTGGATGCAGCCGCACACTCACAATCCTACTCCACCAAGTGGCCAGTGATATCATCTCAATAGGTGCTGAATGGTAATCCCATCGATGCATTCACAATACATAAATGTTTAATTGCCCACCCAATCATACCCGTACTTAACATCCTGTTACGGACCCGTGTCACAGTGTATGAGATCCCATACAGTGTTGCAATGCTCCCAGGACTAAGGATAAAATAAGTCCTACTCAAGAAACACTAATGAATATAGTACCATATTGTATTTCCTGCATGGATCTATCTAGTCCCACGTGAGGTCCACATGCACCTGTGTGAGCATGAAATTTTTTCCCTAGGGCGATGATGAAATCAGCACGTGTCGATACTTTTTTATGCCTTCGTATTCATGTAAGTTGACCAGAGAACCCCGATATCTGCAACACGAAGGACCAAATCAAGGGTTTCTCGATATTTTTAACGAGCTGAACATGCATATACGCGTGTGGACCTAAGGCGCAATTGGGCCCAAACCCATACCTTAGGCCCACACCCACATCCAAAGCCTCAAAACCCAACCAAATATCTCTCCCTAATTTAAAATTAAGATATTTTCAAATCTAAAAATAAAAAAGAAACAAAAAAGAAATAAAATCAAAAAGAAAATAAGAAAAGAAAAATGAAAGAAAGAAAATGAAGAAGCATTTACTGAGGGATGACAAAAAGGGAAAAGGGGAGGTATGGCTTAGGGTGGCTTAAAAAGAGGAAGGCAATGCATAATAGGGAGACCACGTCCAAGACTCAACAAAAAAAAATCTCCAAAATTTTTTTCCCGATTTTTCTCCAAAGAAAACACTCAACTCTCCTTCCATTGACAATCTCATCTTCAACCTCAATTCTCTCTTCAACTCCTCCTTCTTCTTTTTTGTTCATCCTTCTCTCAAACCTAAAACTCACAAACAACTTCAAAGAACTCTAAAATCAAGAGATTTTGCCTATAAATCTTCTTATTTTAAGAGTTTTGGCCATAGAAATCAGTATATTGGGAGAAAACACTTAGTTTGGTCATTTGGAGACGTACAGAGTGGAATCGAGTTCTCAACTCATAAACAAGTGGAATACACGGAATCTGGGTAATCTTGAGCCCTAAACTCTCATATCATCATATTCATTTTCTATTTTGCATGTTTGAAAAAGTGGTTTTACATGTTAAAATGTAAAATGTGGTAAGAAAACCGAAAATCGAAACTTTGGTTAGGAAAGAGAAACATCTAAAAAAATGGATGAATAATGAGTAAAGATTCCCTTTTGTGACTGTGAACTCTGGTTCAAAAATTTACTCCAGAACTCACTGTGTTATCCAATAACACACCGAATTCTGGATCTGGGCAGCCCAAAATTTTTATTTTAATAAATTCTCCAATATGTTTTAACACCAAATTAAAGCCATGTATCCCCATGCATTTTATATATTTATTTAAGCTTATTTGATGTGTAAATCGATGTGTGCCGATTTTTGAACGTAACTCGAGCAGAAGCAGTTCTGATACTCCGAATTATCCCCAGTGGACTCAGTCTCCATGATACGCCTCCCTAGGTAAGTATTTTCCACGTTCATGTCGTGTTCAAAAATCCTATCCAAATAAGATTTTCTTACACGAGGGGCAACTGTGAGCACCAGAATTTTTTCCCTAGAGCAGTGATAAAAACGGTCCAAACCGGTACCTTTTTAGCTTTTGCACACGCGTGTATAGGTCTGAGAACACCGAGCTTATCACAACCGAGGCTCGATTTAAGCGTATACCAAGTGTTTATTTAGGTTGGGACTGAGGAGTTTTTGTTTACACTCAAAACCGATCAAACCGAATCCCGACCGGAGCCTAACCACCACGTATCTCCACTTACCCAAAAAACAAAACCTAACCCTCTCAACCTGCCTAAACCTGTCAACCCTCACCAGAAGAAGCGAAAGAAAACAACATAAAGCAGAAGATGAATGCTGAATTAGGAAATTTTTTTTACAACTAAGGGAGAAAGAGGAGTGGCATCTATGCCAAATATGGAGGGAGGAAACACACTGACCTCAGCCCTATGCACCATTGACTGGTTTGGAACAAAAGGGGGGCGGCCTCACATTAAAAGGGGGAACACAAAGATAATTCAAAAAAAAGAAAAAAGAAAAAAGAAAAAACCCCATTCTTCTCTAAAAACAACTTTTTTTTTCTCCTGCTCTTCGAAGAGAGTTCTTAGTTTTTTTTAAGAGCTTAAAAAAAACTCACCCAAAAGCTCTCCTTGGCCTTAAACACCATCATTTCACTTGAAATCACCCCTCTCTTGAACTCTAACTTGTAATAGAGACTTCCCGTCACCCAAAGGAAACTAAAAAAAAAAACTATCTTGAGCTTCAAAAACAAAGTGTATAGTCCATATATACCTTCGTTCTTGGAGTTTCTAGTTAAGAAAGCACAACACTTGGTGAGGCGACCTCAGTTCGTTTCAAGTTCTATAGGAAGCTTCAGACACAATTGGTTTTCTTTTCTCTGACTCATACACACTAAAGCACACTATAAGAGGTAAAAATACTGAGCTCTACAACTCTTTAGCATGCTTGTGTTGTCTTGGTTGAGTGTGTGAATGTATACGTTGCTTTTGAAATTATTTATAGTAAGTTTTTCCATGCTCTGTTGGTTTATACAAAATCACCAACTTGTTCGTAACTCATTTTCCACCCGCCAAAGTCCTGTCTTTTTAATTTATTCTGACTTTACATATGTTTTCTAAGCGTTTGGGACAAATCTGGGTTAAAATGAGCAAAAACGGAGAAGAATGAATGTTTGGCCTTGATAGCAGTTGCAGGCCAACAAAATGGAGTTTTCATTTTATGTCTCCTTTTTTGTTCATTGTTTTAGGCACTGTTACTATTCATCAATTTCTGCCCCATTGCAAAAAAATTTTTTTTGAAGATACGACCGAGTCAAAAAAATAAATCACGAACATTGGAAAAAGAACAGACGAAAAATAAATTCGTTTAGTGCATTTTTTATTTGTTTTTTATGTTTTAAAAAAAAATAAATAAAAGCTATGGGCTGCTGTCCAGCAGCCCATGGGCTGCTCGGCAACAGCCCGCCTGGCCTGTTGCCCAGCATCCCATCAGGGCTGCTTGGCAATAGCCCGCCTGGGCTGCTGTCCAAGCAGCCCACAGGGCTGCTTGACGGAAGCCTGGGGTTTGCCAGCAGTCCACTGGCCGACCCACGAATCCCGTTTTGTCCCGTTTTCTTTCTTTTTTACTATTTTTAATTTTAATTTTATTTTTATTTTAAAATTATTTCTTTTTAGTATAAAAAAATATTTTTATTACATATTTCTCCAGTATATTTATTTATCGTCGGTGACGTTCTTTTTAATTAAAATGCTTTTTGTGGTCCGTTTATACCGTTTTATCGGCCCAATTTTTACGCTACACTTCTCCAACTTTTCGTGTATGTGCATCACGAAATAATTTTTGAGCACGTTTAATTAGCCGTTTGTATTATATTTTGTTTATCGCACTTTAAATATTTAGTTGACGTGCTGATGTGTGCCTATAAATTAGACGTGGTTTATTTTAATATTTGTGACTTAGATTCAATTTTTACAAAATATTCCGCCTGTGTTTAGAGACCCGAATAAAGTCGAGCTTAGGACCGCTAGAACAGCACAACGAAGGGGTTAAAACCCCAAATTTTCTACTCACTAAATAATTTACATGCGCCAAAAGACTAAAATTTGAACCAAAAGTTTTCAGGAATAAACATCACTTTGCCCTAACGTAATTTGAGCCAAAATTATTTTTGGGTCATC
>CAOJCR014330136.1:0-13612 GCA_948330485.1 Euphorbia neoarborescens | reverse complement strand
TACATAGCTATAAATTCACCTCCCCTCCCCAATCAGATTGAAAGACCTTAATAGAATGCCCAAAGAATTTTTGCACAACTGATCGAAACTTAATAAAGACATTTAATACTTCATATTTATAAGATAAAAAATATATCCAATAATAGTTGTTGAAACGATCATAAAATAATAAATAATAACGGAAATCATCATGAGATTGAATCGGGGCTAGACCCCATAAATCAAAACTAATTAAACCCAAAGGACCAAAGACTATAGATTCAGAACGAGTGAATGGAAGTTTATGACTCTTACTGATTGCACAACTATAACATACCGAGCTATTTTTATTATTCAAGCATTTGATATTATTATTACTCAAAATATGATTGAGTATAGGAAATGATGGATGACCAAGCTGCTCATGCCAAGTGGACAGGAAAGTGAGATGAGATTGAATCGGTGATTGGACTCCCAACGGAAAGGAATAGAGTCCATTCTTATTCGGGTCGTGAAGAATCACCTGTCTGGAACTCAGGCCCTTCGCCACAAAAAATTTGTCAAAAAATTCCACAGAGAAATCACATGAATTAGTTAGTGCACTAATAGAAATCAAATTGGTATTGGATGTTGGAACATGTAAAACATTAGATAACTGCAAACGAAGAGTTGTTGTAGGAATAAATGACGAACCAATATGCTTAATAGGAAGAAGAGAACTATTACCTAAATGAACTTCTCCTTGACCCGAATATTCCGAATCAAAGTTTAGGTGCCCCACATCCGAAGCCAGATGATGGGTAGCTCCACTGTCCATGATCTATACTGCATTGGTTAGGGTAGTTTTAGTATGATTGGAAACTGGGGGCTCTTGGATTATTAAATTGTAGAGACAGGCATAATGGCCTAACCCTTAACAATTATTACACGTAATAGTTGAAACATCATTTTGGGATGATCGATGATAATTATTTTGTTTGGGCCAAAAACTTTGCTATCCAAAGTTTAGATACTGACCAAATGTATTAAATGGGCCAGGTCCAGAACCCATGGGCTGGCTTATTTCTTCCTCTTTGGCGATTCTCAATTTGCTGAAACTGCTGAAACTGGTGGCGTGAGTTCCCTCTTCCTCGGCCAGCACTAGAAGATTGCTTTGCCGTGTAGAACACTGCAGGAGTATTCAGGTCCTCCGCTACTGATCTCTCCCTCCTCAGGTGTCTCTCTTCAATTAATAGCAGTCCAAAGAGGTCATCGTACGAGATGGTTTTGGCTCCCAACGTATGGTAAAAGCATAGTATGGACCTCGTAGTCCGTCGAGTATTGCATCTACCAGATCTTCATCAGAGACTAGATATTGCAAGGTAGCTAACCGGTCGAATATCAGCTTCACTTATTGCATATAATCTGAAACTGTTTTGGAGTTTGATTTCACCAACTTGTGTAGCTGCTGCTTTAGGTCCCTGATCTGCGCTCGCGATCCCAAGGCATATGCTTGTTCAAGCTTTGTCCATACTTCATGAGCATTCTTTACTCCGATTATGTGTGGAAATATTGCAGATGAAATGGAGTTCAGAATCCAGGACAAGACTTGTTGATCCTGCTGGTGCCAAGAAATGTTGGCTGGATTTATTTTATTATCTTGTAGTTTTTCAGCTGGTTAACATGGGTGTTATAAGTGTTTAATTAATCCACATCCTGTTAACATGGGTGTTATAAGTGTTTTTCACAGAACATAGTTAGTGGCATCAAGTTTCAGAGGCATGCTGATGAAGATGATGTCGGTATAGATGTTATCGAGCTGCTTTGTGTTTCGGATTCAGTGGACATCTCGGTTTATAAGGGAGGCTAAGAGAGAAAAAATAAATTGATAGCAAGTTGAATCGGTTGTGTTTCAGTGGCTGTGATGCCCTTATGGCTCTGATACTATGTGAGAAAATAGATTGAGGTTGAATGAAATCTCCTATCAAAGTGTATGGAGAGATGTATTGTATATATAATATTGACATTTACAACATACCATAATTATATGGTTACATATAAGGTAGCATTTACAACATACCACAATTACACGGTTACACATAAGATAGAATCAAATTAATCTTCTCATATAAGGTAAATCATAATTTATCCCTTAATTTACTCTATCACTTTCGATTCCCCTCAGGTTGTTAACTGCTTTAATATTGTGCGCACTACAAAAAATAAGGCCTGTAACAAAACTTTTGATGAGACCTATTGTAAAAATGTCTAAAAAATTACTAATTAATAAATGTATTTACTTTTGTTGAGGCACTTTAATTTGATTTGGTGTTGGTAGCCCATAAATATATCAAATGTTGAGCTTCTGATAAGCCAAAAATACAATATAAATTATGATTAAAAATAATATGTTATTTGCAAAATATATTTTATTTTGGTATCTTTTTGTGTCATTTTTGGTTAATTGTAGGAAATATTGATAAATAAAGAAAAAGAACAAAAAGATAATAAATAAGGCTTAAAGGATGACATGGCAAGAATTTTAAAGAGCATCTTGATGAGGTGGAAGAATGTTGGAAGAAATGGGACATAGTACAAAGGACAATTATTCCATTTTGGGCAAAAAGTCCATTTAGCAATTTTTGTAATTAGTTTTTATTTACTTTTTAGGGGCAATTTTGGGAGATAGTATATCCCCATTGCCACCTATACAAAGTTTGTTAGGATTTGTTTAGATTTGCTAATTTTAGTAGTAGTACATATAGTGTATGAGAGAGAGAAAGAAAGAAGTTTGATACACCATTTGTAACCTATTTGGGAATCTCTCTTCATCTTTCATATTCATGCAATTTAATTTTCAAGCAATTTTTATTTTCGTGTTCTTTACTTCTCTGCACTTTAATCTTTCTGTTCTTTACTTTTCCTGCTATTTTACGTTTCTTGCAAAGCTTCAATACCTGTCTTTACGTTTCTGCCATTTCGATATGAATACTTAGACAATGAAGAACACCTACGTTGCTGAGCAAATAATGTTCAGTGAGTAGTTCCCTTTTATGTGGGACAGATCAGTACAGCTATGGGTTCCAGTCTAACTTACATTTTATAACACTGTCTATCCTCATGGTAAAACTCAGTATGAGATTTCAATGAATCAGAGTCTTGATCAAGCTCTGTCAATAGCTTGAATGCGATTTTGAGAGAAACATATTTAGGTAGTTTAAAGCATATTGAGGTACTTTCAGTATTGAATAGAGATATTGATATTGAGGGTATTGAATTGCCATGTTAATATTGAGTAAGTTGTGAAGTACTGAGAGGATAGAGAAACCATAGCTGAGACTAAGCTCAGTCCCACGTATTTTTAAGCATTTGTTATTTCCGTTATCATTTTAAATCTCAGCTCGTTAGATTAATTTTATGGGACACATATGATCACTCTAACCAGAGTCAAGCGGCCATACACTAGAAGAGCTAGTTGAAGGCGTGACAGCAAGTGAAAAATTTGAGTCTTTATCATACTCAGCTACATTTGAATCAGTAACAGCCTTTCAGTTGTTAGGTTTGCCTTTATTCTTTAGCTTTGAACAATCCTTCTTTCAGTGCCCCTTTTGTCTGTAAAAGGCATATTCATCTTTGCCCAATTTGGGCTTGGACTTTGATCTCCCTTTCTTTCCTCTTATCAAACTTTGTGAATAACCTCGTACAACTAAAGCTTCTTCAGCTCAACTTGAGCATTCTTTCTTGTCTTTCCTTCTCAATTTATAGTTGTACAGAGCTCCACAAACTTCACTAAGAGATATAGCAACCTTCCCATGAACTAGAGTTGTTTCAAAAAAACTCAAACTCCTCTGGAAGGGATCCCAACAACATCAAGACTAGATCCTCATCTTCAAATGTCACATCCAAATTTAATAGATCAGTAACTAGCTAATTAAAACTGGTGATGTGATCATTTATTGTGGTACCCAGAACATAATTTGAATCGAAATAGTCTTTTCTTCACATAAAGCTTATTCTGACTGTTTTTCTTCAAAAACTTCTCCTCTAGAGTTGTCATCAATCTACTAATAGAAGTCTATTTGCAAAAATCATACTTCTGCTCTCTAGACAAGCATGATCGAATTGTACCACATGCCAAACGATTGAGGGTCTTCCATTCTTTCTCTTCAACTTCTTCTGATTTCTCCTTTTCACTGGCGATGTCTACATCTTGCTGAAAGAGAACGTCTAGAACTTCACATTGCCACATTCCAAAATGGCATATACCATCAAAGATTTCTACTTCAACTCTTTGAATGTCCAGCGATGCGGATTCCTTTGGACTGTCCATCTTAGCAATCAAATATTATTTAATAGCTATCAAATGTAAAATACTGATAGCCCAAGGAAAAATCCCTTTTCTGATATGGTAGATCAAACTACGCTGCAATCACAAAGCATACTTAGATTAAACCTTGGCTCTGATACCAATTGTTGCAGAAGGATTCGGGCCTCAACACAATAGAAGAATTTATTCTACTAAAAAATCACACCAAATAAATATCCAGGAAGGTGGGTCATAAATAAACCGCTTAAATACCAAGCCTCCTTAGACAGAATTTACCTAGATATGTAATTTAATAGCACAATAACTTACCACAACTATACCCAACAAACAGTTATTAAATAAATAAAAGAGCACTAAAAAATTTAACGAGGTTCGACTAATTATGCTTACATCCTCGGACACTATTAATTATTATTACTTGAATATTAATTACAAAGAGAAGAGACAAAATCAATTGCTTTAAAAAAGGAAAAGTCAATTATAGGATAAGGAATAAGCTAATTAATGATATAATTTGTAGGAATAGAATTCCTATTCCTTTCTTTAAATTGGCGATGTGGGATACAACACAATAAGTTTTATACCTTTTTGAATTAAAATCTAAGTGAATAATCTACCTCAAAACTTGAAAATAAGATCATATAACACACGTGTTAAAAAAAGTGCTTGCTGATTTTTCTTTTTGTCTTCTTCAAAATTCTCTTTTGAGCATTCATCGACCCTTCCTCATTCTCCGACTTTTCTTATCCACTTTCTATCATGTCTCACAGATCTTGGAAATATCTAGCAAAGTTTTAATTCTTATACACCAATTATCCTCTTTGGTGAGTTGGAGATATTTGTAGGGAATCATATCATTCATCATCTTTCTTAGTTTGCAAGCTCTGATACCAAAATATTATATTAATAAAATAAAATATAGAGATATAGAGTGAGAGGGTATTTAGATAGATATTTCTTGAAATTATAGAACAATATATACATATTACAATGACTCTTTCTGAAACAATACAACTTTTTATAAAACAACACAGCTCTTAAAATACCTAAACAACATTTAAAATTCTACAAAAAAACTTCTATTAATTATAAATGTATTTATTCTGACGCTACCTCTTGCCCTTCTCTTTCACACTTTCTTTTGCATCACTTTTAGTTATTTCCCTGTTCTCTGTATCCGCCTCTATATTATCCTTGATCATATTTCTACTAGTAACTCCTTCATTGATATCTCAAGGCATACTCAGCAATAAATGTGGGTGTCCATAGAGATAAGAAAAATCTACTCTTCGTGGCAAGGATAACAAGAAACTAGAGATTTTAAAGGTTTCTTCCTACATGGGGTCATGTCACATTTTCACTGCACAAAGTTATTATTTTGGGGAAACGACTTGATTGAATTAGACATGTATTCTAACCTAGATCATTAGTAAACAACACCTAGATTTGAAAAAGATAAAATAAAAGGTATGCATCGGATTATTTGAATAGGTATATTATGATTTTTAAGTCAGCATGTGATACTTTAAAAATAGGTAGAAAGAACATAATTTTAGGGATAAGTAAATGGTTGTCTATTAGTAATAAATAATGATCCTCATTAGGTGGAAGGTTGAAAAATAGGTAGAAAGAACATAATTTTAGGGATAAGTAGGGCTGCAAAAAAGCTGAAAAATAGAAAAATCAAAATAGGAAACCGAAACCAAATCGAAATTAAGGTTTCGAAACCGATGGACTAGTATACGATTTTTAATTTTTAAAAACCGAATTTATGGTTTCGGTTTCGGGTTTATGAGTTTAAAAACCGAAATCGACGGTTAACCGACCGAATAGTAACCAAATATAAAAAAATAATTTTTATACATGTATTTATAAAAAAATTTAGAGAGCTAATTAGACAGCCTGAGCCATAGGATCATCTGCACTAAAGCTTATTATATCTTTCATTATACACTAAAAAGTGCAGGATTTTATACCTTTCAATTTCTTTTCTAACTTCCATTCTGAAAAAGCTCCATATCTTCACAGATGAGCCAATTTCTTTAGACAAATTCTTTAATAATGTCTGTAATAACAACATTATATAAGAGATTATCTTTCTGGTAGAAACCAGATACACAAACCATAATATATGATGGAAAGGAGGGATATAACTAGAGATGAGTTAACATAAAAAATAATTTTTTGAGTTTTAATTTTAAAAAAATTTAAAAAAATATAATTTTATCTTTGTAAAATTTATTAAAGGTTAAAAACCGAAAAAAGCGGTTAACCGACCGATTTATGTGGTTAACCAATTAGTGGTTAACCGAATTAATGGACTGATTAATGGTTAGTGATTTTAAAAAACCGTTCAAGTAGTTAACCGATTAAAAAAATCGATGGACTGATTAACCGACTATATATACCCCTACTGTTCACCATCTATATTATTGCGTGGGATTTGGTTCCATATTTTGGCGTATCAACCCCACATAAACTGGGGTTGGAGATGGCCTAATAAGAGGTAATAAAATTACTTTCACCTCTTAATAATTAATAAAATAAATATAACACTGGATTACAACACTTTTCAATTTGATTGATGAAAAAGTAAAAATTTTATGAAAAAATACCTTTAATTTTGGAAAAAAATTA
The DNA here is from genome assembly GCA_948330485.1 of Euphorbia neoarborescens. Lineage (NCBI taxonomy): Eukaryota > Viridiplantae > Streptophyta > Magnoliopsida > Malpighiales > Euphorbiaceae > Euphorbia > Euphorbia neoarborescens. The sequence continues at coordinate 6,690 of CAOJCR014330136.1, read as the reverse complement.
ATAATTCATGAGTATTTTTTTGTGTAAATAGTTTAAGTTTCATGGAAAAAATTGTAAATGTTCCAAAATTCATAGCATGTTATGCATATTTTATGTGCACGTGTTGAAATTTTGGCTTAAGATTATTTTTTTTTTCTTCAATTTATGACTGAATTATTTCGTGGGTAGATTACAATTGAAATGATGAAAATTATGTCATCGTATTTTATGTTATGTTACCTTTCCAATGGTATATAGTTTGAATGAAAAATGAATGAAAAATTTTAGCTTAAAATGAGTTTGAGAGAAATTGATTTTGTAGGGAAATAGGAAAATTATGTTTGAAATCTCACATTGTTTTCTAATGAAAGTAGAAAATGGTTTATAAGGTAGAGTAAATTATGAGCTTGAACGTTGAGAGGTTCTCTTGCGTACGCGCAGGGGTACAAATCCTGCGGCTTTGGCTTTTAAAGCGCTAATGCGCACCCGCACAATGTGGGCAACGCGAATGCCGCTTCGAAATGGGCCTTTAAACTTTTTCTCCAACCTGGATATATGTTGACATTCTCTAACTGCTTATGCCTTTCGCTATTCTCTAACAGATGTTTGATTCAAGTTTAATTTTCATTATTTACTGTAACTTTCTCACGCATATATTATTCACATTATTTTGTTTTTAATTATTACACAGAAACTAAAAATACTCTTCTAGTATTGCATTCCTTGTTCGGTCTAGTGAAAAATTCTTCCATATTGTCTGAGTTCGCTCCAGTGTTGTCGTATCCTTGAGGCTTCAATTCCTCAGAAATTATTTGACTTAAGGAAACTGCTCATGAGGCCTCAATACACTATCTACTTCTAATTATGTTTAACGTACATCTATTCTGTTCAAGGTTTATATAATGTTGTTCAACGATTTTATTTTCCTTTTCAACGACTCTGTATTAATGCATTCTTATTACTATACTTTTATGCACATTTAATTTATAACTAACAATCTTAAGGCAGATAAATTTGCAATAACAAATCATAGGATTACCTTGACTTTAGAGAATTAATACTGGATATTTGGACCGTTTAGACAATTATATTTATTCTGAAATTTGGTGTGGATTGTACGGAAATATGATGTTTATTTCTTGTGTATCTGAATTATTTACAAACTTGGTTTGTTTGTTAATTTTAAATTACTTTCTGGTGCTGATTTAAATCAACCAAGTGGAGAAAATGGTCTTGAAACCCAAAATAGACATGATGGTCTAATTCGTACTCGTCATATTCTAACAGGGTTTGGTTCTGGCACTGGAACAGGTCCTATTGGACTTTTTTGTTCTAGTTCGGGATTGGTTATTTCCAATGGTTCTGGGTCACACCCAATGATAATTCTAGAAAAGGCTAGAGAAATTTAATGGTGGAACGATTTCAAAGTTTGGCACCAAAAGACGATTTTCTTATTGACTAACATACAGTATCACAATTTCTGATAAAAGATCCTCTTGTTATACCTGAGGGTATGGTGGATGCTGTTATTCAGTTAGCTGTTGATGGTTAGAATCATATAGATTTTTTTTACAGAAACCATAATTTGAATGGTTTATCTCCTAAATTGTATGAGATGTATTTTGCTAAACAAAATGTAAAGAAATTATGGGAATCCTTAGATAGGAAATACAGAACTAAAGATGTTGGTGCTAATTAAATGAATGATTCCAAATCCACCATTACGAGTCAGGTACAGGAGTTCCAAACTTTTGATCCATGGAATGCATGCTAAGAGGATGAAAACTAGTGAATCCTTCCAAGTGGATGTCATCATTAAGAAGTTGCCTCCTAGATGGAGTGATTTCAAGAATTATCTCTAGCATAAGCGAAAGGAGATTTCTATTGAGGATTTGATTGTTCGACTCCGTATTGAGGAAGACAACAGAAATTCAGAGAGGAAGTTCTCCATTGCAGCAGGTCAATCTGAGTCTGAGGTTAATATTGTGGAGGTCAAAAGTGACTCTAAGAAGAGCAAGAATTCTGCTCATTCCAAGTTGGGAACAAAAGGGGGCATTTCTAAGAAACAAAAGTTCAATGGAAAATGCTATAATTGCAATAAGATGGCACACAAATCCTCTGGTTGTAGGTTTCCTAAAAAGTTCAACAAGAATCAAGCTAATGTTATGGAGACTATTACTAAGGATTTGTTAGACATCGATTTCTGTATAGTTATTTTTGAAGTCAATATGGTTGACTCAAACCCAAAAGAGTGGTGGCTTGTTACTGGAGCTACACGCCATGTTTGTTATAACAAAGGGTCTTTTACTGGATTGACTCTTACTAATAATGAGGAGAAGCTCTGCATGGGCAATGCTGCGACTTCAAAGATCAAGGAATATGGAACAATACTTTTTAAAAAATAACTTCTGAAAAAGAAGTAAAATTACAGAATGTTCTGTATATTTTAGACATTAGGAGGAATCTGGTTTTTGCGAGCCTCTTGAGCTCATATGGATTCAAGATGGTGTTTGAGACCCAAAAGTTTGTTTTGTCTAAGAGTATGTACGTAGGGAAGGGATACAAGTGTAATGGGATGTTTAAGTTTACTGTATCTCTTGTAAGTCTAACTCTTTGAATATCAATGAATAACTTCCTTTTCGTATATGATTATTTCATATGATTTATGACACGGTAAACTTGGACATGTTAATTTTGATACATTACGATGCTTAATTAACTTAAATCATATTCCCTCATTTTCTATAGATAAAAGTCACAAATGCTAAATTTGAATTGAGACAAAATTAACTAGATCTTCATTTCATTCTGTTGAAAGAAATTCTGAACCATTTGATCTTATATATACTGATATATGTGATTTGAAGTTTGTTTAATCAAGGGGAAAAATATTTTATTACTTTTATTGATGATAGCATAAAATATTATTATGTATATCTACTTAAAAGCAAACATGAGACTTCAGAGGAGAAGTTTGTTCTCTATAAACAAGAAGTAGAAAATCAACTAAATAAGATGATTAAGGTAGTTAGAAGTGACAATGGTGGTGAATATATAACACCATTTGGTGAGTATTGTTCTCAACATAGAATAATTCACGAAGGGATACCACCTTAGTCTCTTCAATCAAACGGTGTAGTTGAATGCAAGAATCGTGCTGTAAAGGAAATGATAAATGCGTTGATAACTAGTTCTGGGTTACCACAGAACACGTGGGGAAAAGCTGTTTTATCAGATAATTACCTTTTAAATAAGGTACCTTGGAAGAAAGAAGACAAGACTCCTTTTGAATTATGGAAAGGTAGGAAACCTTTTTATAAATACTTGAAAGTTTGGGGGTGTCTTACAAAAGTAATGGATCCATTATCAAAGAAAATGAAAATAGGTTCAAAAATAGTGGACTATATTTTCATTGGTTATGCAAAACATAGTAATGCATATCATTTTTTTTACATGAATCTAAAAATCTGGAGATACACAAGAACGCGATTATAGAATCAAAGGATGTCTCATTCTTCGAAAAGGTTTTTTCATACAAACTAAGAGATTTCGTATTAGGATCCAAACGATCACATGAGACTATTGAATAAGATAATAATCATGATGTTCAACGGAACTTTGAAGGTCTTCAACAAGTTTTTGAAGAGATTGATCAAAATCCTTAACTAGAGAATAACACAGAATTAGAGAAAGTGCCTAAAAGAAGTAAGAGGGAAAGGGTAGAAAATTCTTTTGGTTTCTAACTTACATGCCAGAGGCTGAACCTCAAACTTTTGGAGAAGTTGTTAGTTCAACAGAAAGTCCTTTTAGAAAGAAGCTCTAAGGAGTGAACTTAATTCTATCCTAAGGAATCATACTTGAAATTTAGTGGATCTTTCTCTGGGAACTAAACCACTAAGTTCCAAGTGGATTTTCAAATGGAAATGAAAGTAGATGGAACAATTAACAAGTACAAGACTCGTTTGGTTATAAAAGGTTTTAAACAGAAAGAAAACATTGACTATTTTGATACGTATTCTCCTGTATTGAGAATAACATATATTAGAAGTGCATCAAATAGATATGAAAAAAGCTTTTCTGAATGGAGATCTTGACGAAGAGAATTACATGGAGTAGCTTGAGAGTTGTGTGGCTCCAGTTTAGGAAAGAAAAGTTTATAAATTAGTGAAGTCTTTATACAGTTTAAAGAAAGCACCAAAACAATGGCATAAGAAGTTTGATGATGACATGATATCAAGTGGTTATCGAATAAATAAGTGTGATGAGTACATATACATGAAAACTACAGACGTAGGATATGTTATCTTATGTTTGTATGTTAATAACATGCCCACTGTAGAAAACAATGAGGATATGGTCAAAAACACCAAGAACATGTTAAATTTTAAATTTAACATGAAATATATAGGACATGCAGATGTTATTTTGGGAATTCAAGTAAAAAGCTCACCCAATGTCTAATATTAATGCAATCATATTACATGAACAAAATACTAAGTAAATTCAATAAAGATAATTTTGGTGTAGCCAGAACTCTGATTGATATAAGTAAATATTTATCCAAGAATAAAGGTGAAAGCATAAACCAAGTGGAATATGCTAAAGTTATAGGTAGTCCAATGTACCTATTGTGAGCACCGGATTTTTACCTTAGGTCTATGATGAAACCGGCATTGCCGACCTGTTTGTATGTTTAAGTGTTCTTGCAAATGATTCAAATGAGAAGCTCAAGAAATGATGATCCATACAAAGATTTTCAAAGTTTCAGTTGATCGGTTTTCACATTAGCCGGACCGAGTTAAGACAATAGCTTTGGCTAGGTTAAATTTTAAAAGTTTTAAATTCAAAATAATTTTTATTTTGAGTCAAATTGGATTTAAAAATAATTTTTATTTTGAGTCAAATTGGATTTAAAAAATAGATTTTATTTTTGAGACAAATCGAATTTAAAAATAATTTTTATTCAAATTGAATTTTAAAAATATTTTTTTATTTTGGGTCAAATTGGATTTTAAAATGATTTTTATCGAAATAAAATTGGATTTAAAATTACAAGTTCAGTCAAACCAAATCGAACCGAAAATGAAAGAGAGAAAAGGGAGTGAGAAGGGAAGGAAAAGGAGTTTTGTTTAAAACAAAATGCAGCACAAATATAACAAGAAATCAACTTGGTCCAGTGGTAAAGCCCAAACCTTGTCACCCTAGCAGCCCACATTCGAATCCCCGTGTCTGCCTTTATCTTCTTTTCATTGATTTCTTTTTATTTCTTTTCCTCTCCCTAAAAAACGACGCCGTTTTTTAAGGTTGGAAAAAGAAAAAACTTTTAAACAAATTCAGAGAGATGGCGTGGAATTAGAAATCCTAGGGCAAAAGAATTGTATATGAGATTGGATTTCAAAGAGGATAAAGGAAGGAGCTGAGTAAAATTAAAAATGGGATTGCTTTTCTTTTGGGGGATTGGAAAACGGAGGAGAAAAGAAAAGGGTGGCGGCGATTGACTGGGAGGAGGCCGATATCACCGAGGAATCGAAGGAGGGAGGACCGACGGTGGATTCGGTCGACGACGGAGAACAAACCGGAGGTGGCCATCGACGAGGTGTTTTTGAAAAGTTGAAATCGACAGAGAAAACTTAGACAATCGTTAAATGATTTTCTGAAACAAAATTGAATTCAAAACCGAATCCAAATCAAAGTCATGGATCTAACTTCAGGAGCTTCTTAGAATCATAAGAAACATTGCTATTCAGGTATTCCTGAGACCTAAACTATGCTTCTGATCATCATATTGCTGAGTTATTTTTTCTGTTGTTTGTTTTGGAATGATTACTGGGTCAATTTTGTTCACTTGTTGATTATGGTCTAATGATATCAATTGGTTCTTCTTTGGCTATCAGATGCTTGTGGATTTAGCTTTATGCAGTGATCCTTTACTTCCTGTTTGATTTTGCGGTTGGAGTAATTTGCTTTGCTGTCAGTTTGGTTGCACTAGATTTATAATTTGAATCTGTTAAATAGCATTCAATGGCGCGCCTGGATTTCTATTGAACTGTTGAATCATTTTGTGACGATTAATGGTGATTTAGTTTGTTTATGTTGAGAGGTTCGATTGCTGGGCCGGTCTATAGATCCAATTATTACCATAAATATTTTCTCTTCAGTTTATATGTTAAGAGATATAGATTTCGATCAGTTGCTTCTTATATGAGTTTGAATTTGCCACTTTCAATTTGCAATCTGCTGATATTTCAGTGTAATTTATTTCCGGATTGGTTCATCCCTGGACACCCGTTAGTAAATTGGCCTGCTGCTGTTTAACTGCCAGTGGTGCTATCCTTTTTTTATAATGATAGAGTCCTTGTGTGGATTTCCATTTCAAATTGATTTTTGTAGCAACTGATTATGTTTAAAATTGTTGGAATGACTTTAAGGGGACTTAGGTTGATGCATTGATTACCTCGCGTTATTGATGTTGAAAGTCAGAATTGGTTGTTATATTCTCCTATCTTACTGTTGGCCTGTTATTTGTCTGTTACTAGTTGAATGTTGGTTTCTTTCCTGCAAAGTATTATCCTATTGTGGTAATTACATTTGCTAATTTACAATGCTTGTGCAAATGGTCTAAATATTGATATTGGTATAGTGTTGTGTCAAGCTTTGTGCTACTGTATTTTCATCAAAAAGGAAAAACCTCATGAAACCAATTGAATCCTT
>CAOJCR014329537.1:0-11379 GCA_948330485.1 Euphorbia neoarborescens | reverse complement strand
AGTATCATGGAGCTCTTGTATCATGTTAGACATTTCCCTTAAATGTCTTTTCATGGTGTGGTCAGCTCTCTTCTTATACGTATCAAATTTGATTGTCAAAGATCGAAGTCTTGTCATGGAGATACCTCCAAATCTCTTCTTCAATGCATCTCACAGTTCTCCAGTTGTGTTTCATACACGAAACACTTTTTCAATGTCATCATCAATGATGATATGGCAGTAAAATTCCTACTTTTCAGGATTGAAAAAAATACCCTTAAGTTCCCTCCTTGTTTGAATGGTATTCCCCTCTTCCGGGGAATTGATAATCCTATCAAGATTATCCAGAGCTCAACTACTCTTCAATTATGTACTGGAACTTCACAGTCTAAATATCATAATTATCAAAATTCAGACGAAGGTCATAAATGAATACAATATGATTGATTTCGCAGCATACATAAAAAATTATAAAGACAACATAATTCAAATAAGCAAGTGATGCACTATATTTATTATTTAGACTACCTAAGACTAAGAATAGAGTTTGGCTCACGTAAAATCGGGCTTTATGTGCAGTGAATAGAACCACCATTCACTTGGGCTAATACAAACACTACATTAATCCGAAAAGTCCAATAATAAATATTCAATGCTTTAATTTAAATTTTAGCTCTATTCTAATTTGTTTTCGCATGCATATAAACACATAGTTATAGCCTATAAAACAAAATTAGAATAACTAAAAACTACTAATAAAGCATGCATATGTTTAACTTATAAACATAAAATAACAATGCTTAACTAATAAACATTTATCAACAGTAAATCGAATAAATAAAACCACAAAACATCCATAATCCACCAATACAATAGTGTTAAAAACACAAAGTAAATAAATATGTACACAGATCAGCATGAAATAAACTAGGGTATAAAATCTGGACTGCCACAAGATTCATCTACTGATCCATCTCTAGAGTCCTCCAAAAGATAAGGCTCTGGAGTCATCGACTCCTCATCATCAGCATCGTACCTATAGCCATCATCATAAACGCCATACCAATCATCCCCATAATTATAATCGAAATCATCTACTGACTCGGATACCAGATGCACTACCTTAATATATATATGAGTTACTGGAGAGGAACTCTTAAACCTATGATACAAAACAGAAAGGTCTAGTGGCATCTCCTCAGCACTAGAAATCACCATATCAAGGCAGGATCTTCGGATCTCTTTGTTACCTCTGAGTGACATCGTCCGGGGATATCGAGCTATCATATCTCCTCAAGAAAAGATATTCAGTACAAACTCTTTGCACTGATTAAGGTACCACTCATAAGGGTCTGGAAGAACTGAATCCAATATCTTATCATATTCCAAACCTCCACCACACCAAAATTTCTCAAAATGTTTTTGACAAAAGGCTTTCTTTGCAAAAACAAGCATCTGCTCTAAGTTTTGGCCACTATGGAAACCACCTTTCCATACTAGATCTTGGATATCTCGGTTTAACATAATAAACCGATCCAGGACACCTACAATATCAAATTCCTCTAATGGGTAATATCGTCTATGGTAAAGTTCAAACATTAACTTCGATATTACCATAAGATCTTCTTGAGATAAGTCCACAGCTGCTCGTTTGATAACAAATGCCATTTCTACAACAATTATAGAAATTTACCAAAAATGTGTCATAAATCAAGAATAATCAGTATTAAATACACAATAAAATACTGATACGATTCTCAATACCAAAACCATCACATTTATACACAATAAATAATATATATATTTTTTGGAATTTTTAAAATAATTTTTTAGCATTTATAGACAATGAAAAACAATTATTTTGTTATAAAATTAATAAGTAATTATTAACCGAATTACTAAAATTCTGAAAAATATACCAAAAATTCCAAAAATAATAAAAACACAGTCTGCGAGAAAACGGGTGGAAAAAGGCCACAAGAGGACATCCCACTTGCAAACATCCATCGACGGACTCAAAGCCCACGCGTAGTCAAGTGCTGGCGCGTGTTCTAGCGTAGACAGCTCCTTGTGAGACGTGTCACATTCTCATTGGTGCTGACGTGACCGATTGATAACGTGGTAACCCAAGATTGGACGTAAAAATGACGTGGCGGATGACGTGTCACGACACGTGGTATCACACATGGCAGATGATGTGGTAGAGATTACACATGTCTTCACCTCACTGGTCCACGTGTCTGACATGGCAAAACTATATTGATATGGCAGATGACGTGTCAACTAACGTGGCAAGACTTCTCGGTAACTAACGTGGTACATTCTGACACGTGGCGAATCCTCATTTGTCCATTACATCGATATGTGGCACACCGGCAGTTGATGTAAGCAGTTATCAGTGACACATGGCAACTGATTATTGGTCCACATCATGACAAGCGGCGACACGTGGCAACAGTTTAAAATTCAACCGTTTGTTCGGTCCAATCAGACCGCGACACGTGGCAAATCCATTAGAAACAGCCAATCAAAAAATGACATGTGGCACATTACATAAAATCTGATTAATAAAAGCTGTCACAAAAAACCAGTCGCGTGGCGGAGAGTGCACATCACCCCCGGCCTTCTGGTGCTCCAATGAACCTCAAAATTTACACCCCCACACAAAAGTTCATGCTGAATCAAGTGGTGTGTTTAGATTTTCAAAAAACTAACCAGAAAGCTACGGAACAGTGGATTTACTATGGATTTACAATTTAAAACACTGAAAACACAGACTAACTACACAGATAATTCAACGGAAACACGTTTCATATCCAATATAACAGAGACCAGTGTATTAACATATAAAAACAACATCGGCTCTGATACTAATGTTCGTTTTGCGCAAAAAATCAATTGAGAAGGAGCTAAAATGACTTATGTGTTTGAATTACAGTAGAAAGTCTCGGTTCATACTTTTCCAGCGGAACAGTGGCCTCGGGATTGTCTGGTCAGCCCTCTCTACCCATATATGAAAAGTATACGGAGTTCAGGCGCTTTTTGGAGAATCTTCTGACGAACAAAAGGGTTTCGAGAGTGTTTTGGTGTTTAAAACAAGAGAAAAACCGTAGTGAGTGTGTAACCCGAGAAAGGAGAAGCCCTCTCCTGTTTATAGACATTGGAAATAACTTCCATCGGGTAAAATTATAAGTTTAGTCCATGTACTTTTAAGTTATTACAACCTAAACCCAATTCAATCCGAATTGTCATGGGTGGACCGGGTTGAAAACCAATAATTCTCCTAAAATATTCAGTTCTAATCAAGTTCCAAATAGAAATGTTAATTATAATACATGTTGTTCATATATATATATATATATATATATATGACAATCCCGATACCGAGTGTAAGACCGGTAAACCGGGATGCCTCCATAGCAGAAACCGAGCTGGGCATCTCTCAGGTCCAGACTTGGCGTATCTGCTACTAAGGTAAGAAATATATGAAGAGCGGGATCAGAGAAACCTTTAATAGGTATGATCCCATTGCTTATCAATATGGATCTATATCAATAATAGGTCTTGGTGGTCATAAATGTACCAACGGTCATTATCCCAAAAAGCCTATAAATACCAGAGAGCTAAGATCATAAAAGGTATCTAATTCTACTCTATTCTCAATTACTATTTGATAATTTCATTATCATTCTCTGACTTAAGCATTAGAGGTTCTCTCAGCGGATCACCAGTGTTTGTTTCTTTATCTTTGCGTAGATCTTTGCCTGAGAGTGAGGATATCATCTGTTCTTGCTGTGATACACATCGAAATTCAAGCTAAGAACATCATTGGTGCAGTGAGCGTGAACCTGTGAAAAATCATGGCAACAGGTTCCAAATTTCATTCTACTACAATGGGCCCCCAAGAGGTAGCAACCCCCACAGGGGCAACTAATGCTAATAACAATGGATCTCAGTCCTTCGAGCAAATTATGCAATGTTATGCCATGGCCCCACATCATATGGCTATGTTCCAGCAGGCCTTAGCAAATGTATCTGATAAATCAGTGGCGGTGACATTGACAGAAAACTCAAACACTCCACAAGGTTAGGGAGGATTAGTTGGCAATGGATAAAAGGGTACTTTTCCAAAGCCCTCCCACAAGCATACCAGATCCCAGTGCTAGGGCGATCCTGAGCAGCAACGGTTAGCCTCTGGGAATGGAAGCAACCGGTTAGAGACCTATCATGACTCCATACGTGGCCTCCAGTTACTCTATGCCCCCAACGTAAAACACTTGGGGTCACAAATAGTTCCAAGGGTTGGCTCCCACTTATGGACTGACACCTCCACCAAATGTAATCCAAGTTCATACAATGCCTATGGCAGAATCCATCCCTCAACTGATGAATGCGCCAAATTGCATCTCGAATGAATATGGTAAATCTTAATTGAGTGGTTTTAAACTAACATTATTACAGGTGGAGGGGCAAAATCCATATGCGTTTGGCTAAAGTCCAGTCTCGGCAAAATGGCGGTGGCATATCAAGCACCATTGTTAAATGTGGGAGATCCCCTGCTCAACAAGTGAATTCTAGGCACAATGCTCAAAGGAAATTTCAACCCTTCCACACTACCCATATACAGAGGAAAGATAGACCCGATCATCCACCTCAGAAGGTATTCCAGCCTGATGAGTATGGCCAACATAGATGAAATCCTGCTGTGCAAGATGTTCTTATCCGCACTGGATGGATCGACACATTACTGGTACGAGAGGCTACCACCTGGCTTGATTGATAGATGGGAAGAACTATAGAAACAGTTCGTGACCAAGTTTGTAGGATCAATACCCACTTACAAAGCAACCCGGTTGCTAAATGAAATCATCCAAAAGCTGAGAGAACCTTTGCGTGAGTATATCGACCGGGTAAATGGCGCTGGCATGAGCATAAAAAATCTAAATATCAACATAGCCTACGAAGCGATCATGAGAAATACCACAAGTGAAAGGCTCAGGCAGTGTCTGGCCTCCAAAAAACCACGTGATTAGGTACAACTCATGACCATATATAAAGACTATGTTGAGGTTGATGAGGTGCAGGATCCCAAATATTGAGAGAGAGAGGGCTCGAGGAGAGAGAACTGAGATCGAGACAAGGGACAGAAACAAGAACGGGAGCATACTAGGACAAGGTTTATTCCTTTAAATGCCTCTTTAAGCGAGTTACTCCTTTCCATTGTAGGCAGTGAACTCAGTGGAGAAATCAACCACCCCAGTGTCAAAAAAAGGTCAAGTACTAGGACCAAACAAAGATTTGTATTACAGGTTCCATGGAGCCCAAGTTTACCATAAAGATGACTGCCGAGTTCTCGCAGAAAAAATCAAGAAACTTATCCAAAGGGGAAAGTTAGGACGTTTCGTCGAAAGATCGAACAAAAGAGGTAAAGAACCTGATGACAAAGAGCAACCGGAAAAGCCGAATAAAAAAATACAAAGGAGTCATGATGGTCATAGCAGGAGGTTCGGAGATCGAGCCAAAGAAAAAGAAGTTCAAGTTAAACCCCACGGAGAATATTAGTAAGCATGTTTTAAATGAATCTTTTCCAAAACTAACAACTGTGGATGCAGTTCATACAGATGCCCTAGTCATAGAAATGACTATAGAGAAGTACCTAGTAAAAAGGATCTTGGTAGACACCGAAAGTGCTGTTAACCTGATCAACAAGCACGTGGTAAGCAAGCTTTCGGTCCAGGAGGACCGTATCCAGCCATCTTACGCTCCAGTAGTTGGTCTAGTAAGGGTACCAGTAACCCTATTAGGATAGGTCATCTTGAGTATGGAGGCAGGAGACGAAGAGCACATCTATAAAATCGAAGAATTATTCCTCATTATGGACTCCAGAATGAACTACAACGTCATTCAGAAGGCCTTTCCTCATTTCATCCGAGGATATAATTTCTTACAAGTACCTAGCAATGAAGATCCCTACCCCTAGGGGGACGACAATATGTAGGGGTAACCAGCAAGCAGTGCAAAAAACCTATTCGGCCTCGTTAAAAAATGAGGAGGAAGCAGAAGAGGTCTCGAACATCGGGCCCGACCCAGCGCAACCTATAGAAGATGTAGAAACATTATCCATGCAGGGGATAAGTTGGTCCAGATATCAAAAGAATTGGAACCACATATCAAAGAAAAGATGTTAAAAGTACTGACCGAGGAGGCAAGGACTTTCGCATGGAAACTAGAGGACTTGGAAGGAGTTCCCAAGGTAATTACTAAACACTGTCTCAATGTTTATCCTGATGCTAACCCGATAGCGCATAAGAAGTGGAGACATGCCCCAGATAGACAAGGGGCTATAGAGAAGGAGATAGTCGAGCTGTTAAAAGCGAAGCATATCAGACCCGTTTAGTACATTGAATGCTTGGCCAATGTAGTACTAGTAAAGAAGACTAAAGGGAGCTATTGGATATGTGTAGACTTCACGGATCTGAACAAAGCATGTCCAAAGGACTGTTATCCCTTGCCATCTATGGATCAGTTGGTGGATGCAACAGCGGGGCACAACATTTACTTGGTCTTGGATGCCAAGGATGGATATCATCAAATAGCTAGGCACCCGAAAGATGAAGACAAAACTTCTTTCATCACGTACGAAGGTACATACTATTACACAAAATGCCTTTTGGTTTAAAAAATGCAGGTGCAACATACCAAATGCTAGTGAATGACATGTTTAAGGAAAACATCGGTAAAACTATAGAAGTGTACTTAGATGACATGGTTATCAAGAGCAAAGAATAGGAAGATCACCCAGGACACATCCGAGAAATCTTCCATATACTTTAAAATTATAAACTCAAAAAGTGCATTTTTTGGGTCAAAGGAGGTAAATTTCTGGGATTTTTAGTTTCTCACAGGGGCATAGAAGCAAATCCCTCCAAAATAGAGGCAATTCTGATGATGATCCCACTGTGTACCCTAAACGAAGTCCAAAAACTGAATGGCCGGATCAATTCCCTCAGCAGATTCATCTCCTTTTCGACGAGAAGGTGCCTCCCATTCTACAAAGCAATAAAGAAAAAGTCTAGGTTCTCTTAGAACGAAGAGTGCCAGAAAGCATTCGAAGAACTTAAAACGTTCCTCGGTTCAACTCCCCTGCTCAGCTAAGAAAGGGAAGGAGAAACATTGTTCATATACCTTTCTGTAACAAATGAAGCAGTAGGGGAAGCATTGACAAGAGAGGGACGCTCGCAACAATACCCAGTATATTACGTGAGTAAAGTGCTAAAAGACGTGGAGACCAGATACCTAAGGATAGAAAGGATAGCTCATGCTCTGCTCTACACATCACAACGACTATGCCCTTATTTCCAAGGGCACTCGATAATGGTATGCACTAATCTACCTTTGAAAAAAGTTTTACAGAAGATACCTCGGTTAGATTGGCCGAATGGGCAGTGTGGCTCAGTGAGTTCGACATTAGTTACGAATCGAGGAAAGCCTTGAAAGCTCAGGTTTTAGCAGATTTTGTGGTAGAATTCGCAGAGTTTGAAGCAACCCACGCTTTTAACTCAGAACTATGGGAGGTATATGTGGACATCAGAGGACCAAGTAAGTTAAGATTTCAGTATGCTGTAATGTTAAATTTTTCTATAAATAACAATGCTATAGAGGATGAAGCACTGATTAAAGGATTGGAGGTAATCAAAGAGTTTGGACCGGACCGAGTATCCATCAACAGTGATTCCAGACTAGCTACAAACCAAGTCACCAAAACATTCAAAACTAAGGATCCTAGGCTAGAAAAGTATCTAACTCGGGCTTAAAAGATGATAGCAGATCTCAAGCAGAAGGGAATCATATGGTAGCTGGTCAACATACCGAGAGAAGATAACACAGAGGAAAACAGATTGGCCAAAGTAGCAGCATACCCGCAAGACTGCCAATCCCAGAATTGTCCAGTAGAAATAAAGGAACTAGCAACAAACCTAGAAGAAGAAACCTTAAGAACTGAGGCAAGCGAGTCAGACTAGCAAAAACCCATACGAGAATACTATATGCAGGGACACTATCGAAAAACAAGGAAGATGCATCCAAGTTAATAAAAAAGTTAGCCAGGTATACGGTAATTGATTAGGAGTTGTTTCACAGGTCTTTCATGCAGCCATGGTGGAAATACCTCTCAAAAGAGGAAGGGGAATACATTTTTAGAGAAATGCATGAAGGAATCTACGGTACATAATAGGGAGCATCCACCTTAGCTAGAAGAGCCAAGTTAGCCAGTTTTTTTTTGGGATAGCATGGATGAAGATGCCAAAGAGCACACAAAAGTATGTTCTTAATGCCAGGTTAACGCACCAAGGAATCACCTCTCCCCTACCGAAGAGATGCCGATTTACATGGCATGGCCATTCAGCACATGGGGCATAGACTTGGTAGGGCCGATGCCCGAAGCCACCGGACAGAGGAAATGGATTGTGGTGACAGTGGACCATTTTACCAAGTGGATAGAGGCCGAACCACTCTCCTCCATCACTCCGGAGAAGGTAATATCTTTCATTGAAAACCAAATTATTATGCAATTTGGTATCCCAAACAAGATCATTTCGGATAATGGAACCCAATTCACAACTGACAAGTTTCAGGAGTTCTGTAACAGCTTCAAGATAGAACACAGGTGTTTGTCGGTGGCACACCCTTAATGCAATGGACAAACTGATGTATCATTTAGGACAATTGATGACGGACTAAGAAAATGGCTGGCCAAGTACAAAGGAGCCTGGCCAAATCACCTAAATCATGTTCTGTGGGTATACAGAGCCACACCAAGAATGGCATCATTGGAAACACCATATGCTATAATGTACAGAACGAAAGAAATAATCCCAGCCGAGATAGGATCACCGAGCAAAAGAGTTATGCACTATTCACTTAAAGAAAATGAACTCAATTTAAGAAGTAACCTGGACTCGCTTGAGGAGAAAAGGGAGAAAGCTTACATACTAATAGCGACTTACAAAAGAAGAATCGCCAGATACCATGACAGACGGGTTAAAGCAGTCCAGTTAAAAGAAGGCGATTAGTGCTAAAAGACACCAAATCCTCTAAAAGTTCCAAAGAAAGAGGAAAGATGGGCTCTAACTGGAAAGGACCATACTAGATTAAAGAAGTACCTAGGACAGCCAGCTACAGACTTTTCCTGATGGATGGACGAAGTATCCCCAGAACATGGAACAGAAGAAACCTAAGAAAATTCTTTAATACGCAATAAAAGCAAAAGATGCTATAAACTTTTCCTGACCAGGCGGTTTTGTCCCATAAAAAATCAGGGTTTTCCTCGTGTAGGTTTTTAATGAGGTAGCCAGTTAGGTCATGTATTTTCCCCAATAGTGGGTATTATATATACAGGCTTATTTTCAAAAGCTCAGAGGACATGTTACTATACATGATCAACATAAGAAAGCCAAAAAATTGGCTAAGTTAAATCTCGACCAAATACAGAATCGAAGGCCAAACAGTTGGCCTAGCTGAGTTTTATTATGTCCTAAAGCTGGCGAATAAAACAAGAAAAGCCAAAAAAGCTGGATAAATTATATTTTGACCAAAGACCGAAAATCGAGTGCCAAACAGTTGGCCTAGTTGAGTTTTATTATGTCCTAAAGCAGGTGAATAAAACAAGAAAAGAAAAAAAGCTGGCTAAATTAAAATTTGGATTAGGACCGAACCAAATAACAAACTGTTGGCCTAGTTGAGTTTTATTATGTCCTAAAGCAGGCGAATAAAACAAGGAAAGCCAAAAAGCTGGCTAAATTAAAATTTAGATAAAGACCGAACCAAACGCTAAATAGTTGGCCTAGTTAAGTTTTATTATGTCCTAAAGTAGGCGAATAAAACAAGAAATCCAAAAAGTTGGCCAACCTTAAAAGATTTTATTATGACATAAAGGGGGCAAATAAAATAAGAAAGATGAAAAGTTGGCTAGGTAAAGACTTGAATTAAGTGCCAAACAGTTGGCTAAAAAACTAATAGTTTTTACGACCTCAAGCAGGTTAATAAAGCGAGAAGGTCAAAGTGAATGGCTTAGCTAACAAATGCTAAAAATGGAATCAGATGCCAAATGGTTGGCTTTGTCAAATTTCATGTCGGCTTAAAGATGGAAAATGTAACAAAAAGACCAAAAGAGCTGATAATGTATTAGAGATAAAAACAAAGTACATCCAAAAATCAAGAGAGATAAAAATAAAATAAAAACAAATCATTTAACAGGCCAAATTAAAGGCTTGGGGTCAGTACATGAGCATTGGCCTCCACAGGATGAATCCCAACGGAAGGTTCGGCGAGAGCAGCTTTATCACCCGGGTTATTCTCTCCTACCGGAGAATCCCTCAACTCCTCGAGGGTTATAGCATTCTATTTGGCCTCCTTCTTTTGATACTCGTTCAGCTCCTCCTCTACGGGAAAGTCCACTTGCTTGTACACTGCCTCAGGATACCGAGAGGCATAGCTCATATGAACCTTCTCTTTATATAGCTGAGCATACTGCAAGTACAATATAGATGCCTCCTCCAACTCAGCCAGCATAGCGGTTTCTTTAGATTGGAGAAGGGCCTAAGAGGTGTCCTTTATCTTTGTAGAGCCTCTTCGTGATTCCTTTTTAGCTCTTCAACCTTCTTCTCCATCTCAGCCACTTCCTGATCCCAAGCAATCCTCAGTTCAACTACAACCCTCTTGGACTCCTCCAGATAAAGAGTCATCTCCCGAACTTGTTCCTTAAGCTCCATCTTTATAGCATCTTGTTGCTCTTCACGGGTTTGAACATAAGTCATGCGCTCCCCAATAGCAGACAAAAAAGGTAGCAGCTAAGGTATTAACAGTCAAATCAATAAGCAAATACCAAGGAGTAGCCATACACATAACAAATAGGCACTTACAAAGGCTTCTGCCATGAAAGCTCAATCACATAGTGCTTGATATGATAATGATTCCAAGACATCCCGCTTAGAGGGGACCAGAGCAATCTCCTTCAGCTCACTAAGAATTGGCTTGTTAGAAAACTGGGTTCGCTTCCAGACCCTATCAACCAGTAGTTAAGAAGTCTAAGAGGGTCTTCTGGAGCAACAGTCTCCTGCCACAAAGTAAACAAATATTAGAAAACTTTAAAGAAGGTTTTCCCAAAGTATAAAGCGTTACCATGCCATTTCCCTTGTGTTTTTGGGAAAGGATTGGCTCGGGAGAAGGAAAGGGACCTGAAGGAGGAGAAGGAGAAGCAGGATGAACCATATGACAAGGAGATGCATCCTCTGGAACTGGTAGATCTTTGGTCAAAGGAAGAGGCAATATTTCATCCCAGCGAACTAGATTCTTATTCTTGGCGATAGCTGCTTTTTACAAAAGAAGTTGTTTAACAGGGGA